>JBBPNB010000073.1:0-47760 GCA_038090635.1 Rubroboletus satanas
TTCGACCGTTATATTTGTTTATATTTACAAGATGGCCCCTTACGGACAATCCGAACCAAAGATTCACGACCCGACTTGCGATTCATGGAATCTTTTCTCGATATATCAATGTTTGTTCGTGTACCAAATCTGAAGAAAAGCATGCCCTTGTGTGTCCTTATTCTTATCCTTATCGTCGCTTCCGTTTGCTCCCGAATTCATGCGACCTCTCGGACCGTCAGTTCGCGGACGCCTCGACAGTTCGGTCGACCGTTGCCTCATTTCGCCCACCATTGTATCGGGACAACCTTTACTATGGAGGGTGCAAATTGTAGTGTCCTGTCCGCGCATGGATTCCACACGCCGGCCCGCTTGTTTGAAATGGCCTTCAAGTTTGTCTCAGCTACTAGTGGCGTATACTATGACTATAATGATATATCAATTCAATATTTTACTGAGTCACGTGAATGCAGACATCGGGTGCTGCCACGGATGTGGCGCGTCGTGCGTTATTTGTAGATCTGCCTGCTCACTGGGATGTTCCCAAGGTTCGCATACAATAATTGCAGATAGGTAAGTGCTATAGATACATCAATAACGCAACGATAGCATTCGTACACGGACGTCGGCAGCTACTCTGGTGGATCTAGTGGGTAATGGTATACTTTCCTGAATATCTGCCAAACGACATCCAAGCCCCCTAAGACCCTATTAACAGTTTTCCGAGCGGCTGGAGGGAAATCTATTCGAACTTTTGACCACTCAAATGGGAATGCGGTGATTGGGATAAGAGAGTTCTCACTGAGGCGCGGGGAAGAGGATGGTGTGGGTGTCGATGTGAATATGGTTGTGTCAATCTGAGATCGTTCACTGGTGCGTAAACTTGAGGTGGAAAGTGGAAGGTCAACGGATGCCGCTGTGATGATTGACACGCTTGACGAAGCGATTGTGGTCTGACTGTTCACATTGTCAGCCTCTGAAGTTGTTGCGCTCGGCGATGGTGGAAAGATGGTAGTCGTAATGAATATTGTCTCGACTGAAGGGCCTGGGATCTTGCCGTAATCAAAGCTGCCAACAACATGGAAACGATCGAGAGACTGCCGCATATGCTTGAACTCGGTGTCGAGATTGATCAGGAGTATGAGAACAAGGACGGCGGGAAAGATCCAAAGGAATAAAAGGAAAAGTTTCCCCAGCGACAGCCATCCCATGCAAATACGGGAGCTATACCGTTCAACAGCTAGAGATAGTGTGGGGGTAAAGAATCGATCCAATGAGTAATGCAAGAGTCTGTAGCCTTCTGGGGACTTTTGTTGGTGAGCAAAGTTTGACCGTAATGTCACCATTTCTAGATCAGTAATCAGTGGATTTTGCTCTGTGGATAACGAAGGCTGAATGCATACCTAAGTAAGTCTCCACCCTCACTTCCAGCCGACCGACAGGGAGTGCAAAAGTTGGAATCAATATATCGAAGCTCGTCTTGCCTCTGGCATTTCTCTTCGAGTCCTTGGAATTCCCAATCTCGCTGACGACGTAGTCCACTGTGACCAAGCCTCCTTGGTCACCACCATAAACCTTGACCCACGTGATCCAGTGGTTCCGAGTCTTTTCGTCGCAAGATGGGACAAGGTCGATCATAGGTCTCTTGTCTCGCTCAGCAAACGCGGTACTCTCGAAGCGCACGGGGACACCGTCAATGCTCACGCTGACAATGTCGATTTGATAATCTCCTTCGGATGATGAGGATGTCGCTTGGGCGAGGCCGAATTCAAGCCAGTCCGAGTCTGTGTCGGATGGGACGTGCATATGGACACGGACAGCATGAGCCTCTGGGCAATTGGCTCCATTGAGATGCAACGGGGTCACAATAACATCGACAGACGAGATCATTAGTGGCCCGTTACGTCTTCGCCTCATCAATCCACCATGAATGGGAGCGAATGCCAGAGGGCTGAGCGCAGCTTTATTTCCATTTAGTGGACTGTGCCGGGGCGAGAGCCGCGAATCATCTGTGGCCTGTTCTCCACCCCGTTGCAAAGTAGCTGCGCGCGAGGTGCGACGAAGTGCTATTCGTGCACCGTCATTGCCGCATCGGTTTATCGCATTGCGTTGTAACACTGTCTTTCTTGTCTGAGCATCCCGTAGATCGCCAGAGATGTAGTAGACCTCCACAGTGCCACCTTCGGTTTCGTTCCTAACGATCGTCGAAATTGTTTCCGAGTCGGCAGCGAGGACGCAGAAGCGTGGCAAGACGATGGGGTTGATATCCGAGTCATTACCCGACTCATGCTCGTTCATGACGCGAGGACGATGTCGCGAGAGGATAAGGACAGTGCTTGTGATAGAGAAGGTGAAGACATTTTTTGAGGGCGGGGTAATGTCATTCATGTTGATATGGATTGTGATAGGGACTGCCGGTGATCGACACGAAGCCACAGCATCCGAAGAGGCACGGCTGCGCCCCTCAGATATGGGGGTGAGAGAACTGACAGAAGATAGTGTAACGGAAGGTGTCAAAGAAGTCGGGGAACTTTCAAACGAGTAGTCGGGAAGGTGGTCATTAGGCAGCGGGGCTCGCAGTAAGGAGGATGTCGAAGAAGAATCTTGTCGAGCGGTTATTGGAGGCGCATACAGCATGCTACTAGTGGACGTGCCGGTAGGGAACTCAAGCGAGAGTTGTCTGGAAACGGGCGTAGAAGGTGGGCCAACATCGAAACCGGTGTAACCAGTAGTACCAGTGACAGTCCACTCCGCATCCTGTCCAGGTGGCCAAACAACATCGGCACCTTTGACCTCAAGCCCAATGTCCATACCCAGCATCGTGGCCACACCAGGGAACCAGATGCCCTTGCAGGTTCCTTTGTATTCTAAGCGCATCAGGGTGCCCTCACGACCACTGGACGGATCCTGAGCTTTGCCCAAGACTGCGGTGGTCATTTCCCCTGTGGCCTCCTTCACGCCAACGCGTCGCCGACCATCGCTATTGGCAATGTTTTTGGTGGGTTGCGCCCAGCGTACGCGCAAGCGTTCGGTTGATGGGAATGTCCCTTGTACAAGGATGCCCCCAGCGGACCCGTCGGTGTATGCTGACGAGTCAGATGACTCATCGTCCGCCATGTCAGCAGATGAACCCGAGCGGGAAGTAGTGCGTGTGACATGGGGTTCAGATGCCAACTCCCAAGCGCCGGGATCTTCGTCCGCGGAGGAAAGCGAGGCCATGGATGAAGAAGTACTTGTTGTGGTTGGTGGGTATATGCGCAATTTGATGCTATTGGACAGGCAACGCGGAACAGGGATAGCAATCTAACAGACCATGATATCGCAGCACATAGAAGATGAGAAACGCTACTTACCAGAAAAGGAGCTCTTGGAGGGCGGGAGGTGTATGGGATCCAGAGCTCCACAGCAGCCATGAAATGCATGTTGTTCCGTTCGCTGACAGAGGGTCGTCTCATCTGAATGGTGGAAACACGCAATGCACTGTCCCCAGCGTTGAAGCGGGGAGGAAACTCGGTTGGAAGAATATAGGAGATGTTGTATCCGCTGACAATGATGTGACCGGTATACTTTTCATCCAGTGGGGGTGTATTGGGGGCGACCGAGGAGGGGGTTGAAGAGGAGGTGCGGCTTGAGTGCACTGTAGGTGAGGCGGGGGTTGGTACACCGAATACCGAGAGATAGGACTTTTGTGAAAGCGCGGGTAGGTGAAGAGCGCGGGCTGCATTGTTAAGGAGGGGAAAGGAGGTGGAAGAAAAGTTGTAGGGGGCAGCGTGGATGTCAAGGGGATGGACTTGAGCGGAGAGCAATTTCAAGTTCTCCTCTGAAGAGTATGGTTAGCGAAGCTTGGAGACGAGATGAGCGCGATGGTCGCACCTGGAAACAATGGGATGGTTGAGCCTGGAGAAACGCCATCTATCGGGATGGAGAGCTGCGCGGAGTAAGAGGAAAGAAAGGGTGTAAGAGAGAGCGGTCACACCTTGAGATACATCCTGATAGTGGCACCATCGCCGCCTTGTTTTGTTTTTCCCTCGAGGGCAAGGCGAGTTACGACGTTGAGTTTTGGTTGTGGGGTAGTGGTGAACTGCGATGAGCCAGCGACAGAGAGAGGAGGACTCGCAGCGCGTTTGTGACGTGATTGCAGGGGAGTATGCATCATCGTATTGATAGACGCAAGGCGCGTAAGGGAACGCGTCTCTTCGCTGCCAGCTGGCGCGTGAGAGACAGAAGCGGAAGCAGGTGACCACTACACATAATAGTGGCACGTGACCAGTAATGACTGGGTGGGTCCTCATCGTCAATGCATTGATATGCAGGGTACTCGTCGCATGCTTCTTCCCGTGTTTCTCCGTCGTCTCTCGTCCCCTCACATCCAAATCCACCGCAATCTCGCCATGGCTGCTTCAGTTTGGAATCCCGTCCCATGGCATAGCTCAACTCCCCCGTACTCGGTCTTCGCACAGTCCATAGTCAAATCCCAGTTGGACCAGAGGCAATATCGACTCATACGCCTTGAAAATGAGCTCATTGCCATCCTGGTACACGACCCGCACACAGAACATGCTGCTGCTAGTCTCGATGTTGCCGTCGGCCACCTCTCTGACCCCGTCAGTATCGCCTTACCGCCAACCTTTGCCCCATTTCATTCTCTAGATGCATACTCATAACCCAGCCTCCTCTAGGTCGACATGCCAGGTTTGGCTCACTTCTGCGAGCACTTGTTATTCATGGTATGCAGAACGATCGCTGCCGTGACTTGTCTCTTCTAAGATCAGTTTAGGGTACACAACAATTTCCCAAAGAGAATGAGTATTCTGAGGTATGTCGGTTTTCCAAAAGCGTTACCCACAGTTATCAATGTCTCCGCTATCCAGTACCTATCCAAGAATAGTGGCGGGTCAAACGCGTACACGTCATCATCAAATACCAACTATCACTTCCACGTGTCCCCTACTGCCCTTTCGGGTGCTATCGAGAGATTTGCTGGCTTCTTTCACAGCCCCCTCTTTGCACCATCCTGTACCACTCGGGAACTCAACGCTGTCGACTCAGAACATAAGAAAAACCACCAGGCAGACCCTTGGCGGATTTTCCAGCTTAACAAGACTCTAACTAAGCACGGTCACCCTTGGAGCAAATTTGGCACCGGTAACCGCGACACACTGAGTGCAGCCGGGAGGGAGGCCAAAACCAAGGGAAAATTACTTACTAATGGAAATACAAAGGAACACATCGACGTAACTGGCTCTGCCGCATTTTCCCCGGTGTCGTCGAGGGTGCCTTCGCCAACTCCATCCTCTGGCTCGGCGTCAAGTGAGGCTGAGCCGGATGGAGGTACAGTGGGTCGCGAAACCCGCCGTAGGTTGGTCGAATGGTGGGGTGAGGAATACTGCGCAAGTCGGATGAATGTCTGTGTGATTGGTAGAGGTACGTCAAAATCGGTGCCTAATTTGCTTTTCGGTGTCAATCTCAATCAACAGAATCATTGGATGAATTGTCCGACATGGTTTCTCGGCACTTCTCGCCCGTCCTAAAGCATCGCCAAGACCTACCCCCGATTATTCAGGATCATCCTTTTGGGCCCAATGAGATGGGTGTGAGTCCGTTGAACATCACATAGGAATTTTGACAAAGCTCGTTCCCTCCTAGACTCTTGTGCGCGTCCAGACAATTATGTTTTTCCATGCAGTCGAGTTATCTTTCCCTCTTACCTGGCCGCCGTCACTCTGGAAGTACAAACCCGGGCATTTCCTCTCCCACTTTCTCGGGCATGAAGGCCCCGGGTCTCTGCATTCCTATCTTAAAGGTAAAGGATGGATAACATCCTTAAATGCAGCTCCCCAGACCCTCGGACGTGGTTTTGCATTGTTCAAAACAACCATACAGTTGACGAAAGAAGGTTTCGGTATGCCCTCATTTGTCTCTGTTTCAAGCAACCGGTACTCATGGCGCTCTGCAGACAATTATCGTCCTGTTGTTCTCGCCACGTTCAAATATCTCTCGCTCCTTCGATCCTCCGAGATTCCTCCTTGGTACCAGTCCGAAGTGGCGACAATATCAAGAACACGTTTCGAGTTCGCAGAAAAGCGTGCACCGGAAGCGTATGCGGTTTCTATCGCAGAAAGAATGTCATGGCCAGTCCCTGCCGAGAAGACCATTTCCGCTCCCGTGCTGATCTCCGAGTGGGAAGACGAGGCAGGTTTGCAGGAAGTGCGAGACGCACTAAAAGATATCCAGATAGACGCAGGTCGTGTGGTATTGATGGCAAAGAAAGAAGAACACGAGCGTGTTTCGGGAGAACTGCAGTGGCAGACTGAGAAATGGTATGGCACGGGTTACACCGTCGAGCGATGGGATAGTGAATTTTTGGCTCAGGTATGTAAGCTAGCTTTCTGATAATAGAGAGTCGGCTAATATCTCTTACGGCAAGGCACAAGGTCCTAATGATATTCAAGAACTCCGTCTTCCCAATAAGAACGAATTCATACCAACTAACCTTGACGTTGAGAAACGCGAGGTCTCCGAGGTACGGTACCACTCCATACATGATGATTTGTTGCCGACGTCACATCAAAAGCCTCAAAGGCGACCTCATCTCATCCACGAAACTGAGATATCACAAGTTTGGCACAAGAAGGATGATCAGTTCTGGCTCCCGAAGGCTGGCGTGGTCATCGAAATCCGCAGGTACCGTTAATATACCTCAAATAATGCTAGGCAACCATTGATTATCCTATTTCAGTCCCAGTGCGAACGATACCCCGCGCGCTGGCGTGTTAACACGGTGAGAGGCGGTCCGTATCTCTCTGTGATGTGGCCTTAAACCATGTGCAGCCTTGTCTCAGATCTCGTCAACGACTCGCTTACAGAATATACCTACGATGCAGATCTAGCTGGCCTTGCGTATAACTTGGGTGCACACAATCTTGGAGTTGTAATATCTCTTAAAGGATACAATGATAAGCTGCCCGACCTTACCCGGCGTATCGTCGAGGCAGTCAGGAATCTGCAAGTACGTCAAGACCGGCTGGAAGTCTTGAAAGAGAAAGTAAATGGGATATCCCTTCATTGCTATGCCTGCCGGGCTAACATATCGGGTTTAGCTCAAGCGTCAGTGGGAAAACTTTTTCATGTCCCAAAGCTACCAGCTTTCGGACTATTACGCTCGGCATATCCTGGCGCACGGTGGATGGACAATGGAAGAGCAGCTACAAGAAGTCTCTGGTGGGTTTGTTTCATGTTAATAGTGAAGTCTAGTCCATAGATGCTTATGAATAATTAGGTATCACGACAGAAGAAGTGGAGTCCCACACCACTCGGCTCCTCGCGAACGTCAACATTCGGATGCTTGCGCTGGGCAACTTGTATAAGGATGTATGCGCTCGCTGCATAACATGATTTCATGTTAATTAATGAACCTCATCTAGCAAACCATTGCATTGTCAAAGGATGTTGAGCACATACTTCGTTCGAAGCCGCTGTCGTCAACACCCACAGATCTTTCCCTTGTCCTCCCTGAAGGTATGACTACTACTTTACCTTCATGCATGTGTTTGACGTCAAGGTAGGGTCAAACTACGCATGGACTGCCCCGGTACCCAACCCAAATGAAGCAAACTCGGCGCTGTCATACTACCTTCACCTCGGTCAATTGACGGATCCGCAGCAACGGGTAGTCGGTTCACTTCTCGTGCAAATCATGTCAGAACCTGCATTCAATGCTCTCCGAACAAAAGAGCAGTTAGGATACATCGTTTCATGTTCACGCTGGAATCTTCCTGGTGACTCGCAATTCGGTCTTCGCATCCTTGTGCAGAGCGAACGCAGATCTGGTTACCTCGAAGAGCGTGTAGAGGCATTCCTAGACACCATGGATCAAAAAATCCGGGAGATGGGCTCTGGGGAATTCCACGACTTCAAGAGTGGTCTGCAACAGAAATGGAAAGAGCCCCCGAAGAACCTAGCGGAAGAGGCGTCACGATACTGGTCACAGATTGATTCGGGATATCTCGACTTCCTGCGAGGTAAGTGCGAGCATGCATGTTTTCTACACGCATTTAACACTCCTATCCCTTGATTTACAGGGTGTGATGATGCCGATTTGCTTGAGAAAGTGGAGAAACAGGAGGTTTTAGATTTGTTCCGGGAGCGCGCCCATCCCCGGGGTAAGAAACGCGCCAAACTCTCAATCCATCTGCAGTCACAAAAGCCGCGGGCTCCCCGGGTCAGCACTGAAGCCATGAAAGCCTTCGAAAGTCGCCTCCAGGAAGCCAACATTATCGTCGACATCGTCGCTGCTAGGGAAGAATTTGACGAAGCGACCCCTACTGCAACAGATTTCATTAACACATGGCAGGAGGCTTTGACAGAAGATAGGGTATCTAATGCAGATGCTCAGGGCCTGATTGAGCAGATTCCTGCATTGATAGGGCAGTATCCCGTGCCGGGAGAAGGCGTTGATGGATTGCCTGTCGGTGTGACGCGCATCGAAGAACTGAACGTCTTCAAAGCAGCATTGAGGATCTCGGACCCACCCAGATCTCTCGTTAGGTGGAATGATCTGCCGACATCCAACCTCTAGCTGACGGAGATGGGATCAATCAACATTGCTTATTCGTGTTACTTCGGAGATAAATGTAGATAGATCATGTACGAGTAGAGATGTTTGGATAAACTTATCTCGCTGAACGAGAGTAGCTCCGAAGGAATGACCAATGCCAGTGGCGATGGAAAATGGTGGGACTTATCGACGGCTTGCCTCCTTGGACGGTTCTGATCACCAGAATACCCGCTCGACTGGGGGACGCTGCATCATGTTTCTGTCGCTGCTCTTTCAAAAGATATACTATTGTGCACACGACACGTGGTGGCATACTCTCGAGCCGACTGTTGTCGCCTGGGGAAGTTTCCCAAAAAATCTCGAAAGCAGGTCTGACACCAATCTTGAAGCCGATGTGACCTTCGATATCCTCATGATATTGCCCATACAGCTTGTGCGAGAAGGCTGCGTACTCGAGATGATCAACGCATCGCATTACTGTCTGTGTTCTCAAACAGCATTCTGATCTCCCTGATTGTCGTACACTTTGCCTGGACTATTCACTCAGTACATACATTAGATTAGATTGTTTGCGATTTGGTGGCCGTTGTCACTCGCATCTACAAGCTCTCGCGCCGGGAGGAATTAGATTTTGCTCAGGGACCCACCACCCTCACGTCGTGCACCGTGTGTTTCACGACTACAGTTAGTACGAGTGAGTTGGGACGTCAGGAGGACTGGCCGTTCGCAGAGAGATGACCGTAAATCTGTCCCCCAGAATGTTATCAGGGGACAGCTTCATACTTTGCCGGAAACACATCAGTCTTAGTTGGAGTGTGTCATGTAACTGTATTGTATACAAACATGTTTCGCTTCAGTGTAGATATATTTCCTGAATGGACAATTGTAGTGTGAATGAGATCGACCAAAGATGCACGCGTGCAGGGGGGGCAAAGATTGAATACCACCGCAGGACGTCGACGACAATTGTCACAACCTTATCGACGATCATAAGGAACGTTGCGAAGACTTCTTCCGTCCATGTCAGTCAAAAAAGTAGAGGGTCAAGATGTCAGACAACCATAAATGTGATCTTCATCTTCGGCACAAGGAATAACTATAACCTGCAGAGCGATGCGAAGACACTGCGCAGTATTGCAATATGCCACTGACCGGCAGGTACCCAGGTGGCCGCACATAATCCTACCTTCCAACCGTCCATGTGTTTTGCAGAAAATTTCAAAGGAATGCGCGACTCCTGGGTCAGGTATATCTATGATCAATACAGTCTTTGTTCCTGTGGGGTCGAGCAAGGTTGCAAGACAGTAGTAATATTCGTTTAGACGCAGGCTGAACATACTAGGAGCAAGCAGCAGAAAATGCTGAAGGATCACGTGCAAATGCGTCGAGAGGAGTGCATTAATGTCGAAACATATTTAATCCGAGTTCAATACGGAAATACCTAGCCGTTGCCAAAAGCAAGCCCAGTCTATAGTAGAAGTGTAAGAGGTAAATCACAATCACAATTTTGTTCCCTACCGCGGAGGAAACAACTACATCCATGTCTTTCAACGAAACAGGTGAGTGATTCGTGGAGAAGATTGTTGGCTCGAAAAGAAATCGAGTGTACGAGAATGAGACCAGGGAATGAGTGCAGTGGACAACAATGATAAAACAACGGAACATGCGATGACTACATTATGGGCTGGATGCTGGGCGCGATGGTATTACTTCTTCCTGGGGTTGGCCTTGGCAACAGCCGGTTGGGGTTGTGCAGGTGGCACGTAGTTTTTAGGGCGACGGAAGAGGAGGACATGGGGTTCTGGGGCTGTAACTCGGAATGAGAATCCTCAAAGCGAAAGAGAAGGCAGGTCAGACCGTGAACTTCGTAATGTTGCCACCCTAGGCTTTGAGTGATACCAATCCCCCTCCACTCTGCTTCTGTGAGGAGGCGAAGTGTACCTTCCTTCTCATCGAAGAGCTCCTTTGGTATCAGCTTCAAAAGGGGCTTTGGTAATATGACGTGGCGGTATTCATAGTGATCGTCTGAGTATCTGTCGGAATAGTGTATTCTGTGGGCTGTTATCAAACCTCTGGTCTGGAATAATCGGGCGATGACCTACTTCTCGATGTACTCCTCAAGCTTGTTGTTGGTCGTGCGGTCTGCCATCTTTCCGGACAGCGGATATATGCGGGTAAAAGGGGTGCTGGTCTTTGAATGGAACCTTGCTTGTTGACTGTCAGCACTCCGGACAACGCGTTGCGATTGAATCAAGACCCCACAATGACGTGACTGCGCGTCTGTGTGACAACTGTCACACCGCTCTGCGGGCGTGATTCAGGGGTGTCGCAGGTAGAATCCGACGCGCTTTGTTCTCAACCATCATGGATCACAACAATCGGACTTTTGGGAATTGGGTTCCAATGCAGAACGTTTTCCGGCCCCATGAAGGTGGATTCAATACAGAACGGTTTTCATCTCCACCTCCGGAGTCACCGGGTGCCTTGCACGTCCACCGCGATGTCCTTCACTTTTGGAACAATACTGGTGAGTGTATGCGCCTTACCCTGTTTTATGTTTTATTGTATGCTGCCTCAGACCCATCTCCGTCTCCGCCAGCATCTCAGGGAGCGAGTTATGCCCACTCTCCGTTCCCATCTGTGAGACATTACAGTGACGGGCATGGTCGCAGTCAGGCACAATTTTTCGGCTCTCCCTGTCGATCGTTTGACCATACCCCATTGCACGAAGAGCGTGGTAGGTGCTTCTTCCACTTCCACGTACCGTGCCTCAAACCTTTCTATCCGATAGAACAATCCGGCTATAATACGCGTTTGGAGATGTCCGGGTTGCATCACCCGATCAACTTAAACCAGTATTCTTCTCGGTTACCCCATCCAACCAGCCCAGACGAACGTACCACTGAGTACCATGTTGCCTCTAGTAGTGAGAATACTACACGAAATGGATTTGGGTGGAGACTACGCCCCGTTTCCGAATTGCGTGCGTCAACGAGGATGTATCGTTCATTTCTCCCTAATTGTCGATCCCAGCTGACAGGTTCCGTGGGGCATTCAAGTTCGGGGTATTCAATGCGATACAATCAGCATGTTTTGACCAGGTTCGAATCTGTTTACATGGGCTAGATGGAATATAACTACTTTCTGTAGGTCCTACATTCAGAGGAAAATTTGGTAATTATCCCCTAAATGATCTGGTTTCGTCACTGAAAAGTTTACAGGTTATCAGCGGTTGGTTCCGTGACTTGTGTTTTGCCCATGATCCCTGACTCCTGTTAGCGCCTACTGGAAGTGGGAAGACTGTTCTTTTTGAGCTGAGCATGATTCGGATGCTGACACAAACTGCGAATGATGCACGGTCCGCCAAGTGTGTTTACGTTGCGCCGACAAAGGTTAGGCTTTCTTTTTAACTTTAAACCTGAGCTCACCGAAGAATTTCAGGCATTATGCGCCGAGAAGCATAATGAGTGGATCGCAAAATTTGGAGGACTTGGCGTTAAATGTAGGCACCTTGCGGGGGCCGAGGCTGCATCAGTGATCAACCTCTATCTCCGTCAGGCTGCGAATTAACTGGTGATACGCTTCTGTTAGGAAGAGGAGTTTGGGGTGATGCGAAAAGCTCTCACATAATGTGCGTATCAGGGAAGTCTTGCTGATGAATTGATTGACATATCACCTTCACAGCGTAACAACAGTGAGGTGTTATACCGTTTTTTTCTGAGTGTCGGCTTATATCATTTTAGGCTGAAAAGTGGGACAGCTTGACGCGAAACTGGTGCGTTTCCCCCTTTCTTGGAGCACGTGTTGCGATGACCATCGGGTTAGGGCTGATCATTCCGGGATACTATCCCAGGTCAAGCTATTCCTCGTGGACGAAGTACGTCGGTTACATTTCCTGAACAAAGTATATGAATCGTCCGTACTCAGGTCCACGTCCTGAATGAATCACGAGGAAGCACTTTGGAAGTCATAATTTCCCGTATGAAAACACGTGGATCTGGCATCCGATTTCTTCTTATTTCCGCTACTGTTCCGAACGTGGAAGATGTTGCGTGTTGGATCGGGAGCAGTGACGGCAGTGACCAGCCTGCTAGAATATTTCAGGTTGATTTACCTCCCCGTGGCTGTAGTCTTCTGACAAGTACTTGCAGTTCGGTGAAGAGTTCCGGCCGTGCAAACTTACGAAATTCGTCTATGGTGTAGCAAAACCCAAAGGCCAAAATGATTTTGCATATGCTCGTACCCTCGACCTGCGCCTGTTCCCTGTAATACAGCAGCATTCAACCAACAAGCCGATCCTTGTCTTCTGCTCTACCAGAAGAGGTATATGAGAGTCCATGACCTCATAGAGAGAGCTCACTAGCTTTTTGCCACACACAGGCACGCTGGATACAGCCAAACAGTTAGCAAAAGATTATGAACAGGCCATGAAGAGGAAAGAAAATCTCCCATGGCCACCTCCTACACGGTATGCTTTATTCATTCTCTGCGATTCTCTGCTCATCTCCGTTCAGTATCGATCGGAGGTTTCATGATAAGGACTTGGCGGGTGCGTCGACGTACATAGCTGGTGGATGCTGGCGAAACCTGATGACGTGATAGCTCTTGCATCGGCGGGAATCGCAGTTCACCACGCCGGCTTGCATACAGACGATAGGAAAGCGGTGGAAGAGTTATATTTACGAAAAGCCCTGCGCGTCTTAGTCGCTACATCCGTATGGGTTTTTCCCATCCATACTTGCTGCTCTCACTGTCCTGTAGACCCTGGCCGTTGGTGTTAATTTGCGTAAGTTCATTGTTGCCAGCGATGGCTAACACCTCACCGTCATCAAGCTGCCCAAATGGTTGTCATCAAAGGTGTCAAATTATACCAAAATGGAGAGATGAGAGAGTACTCGGATCTCGATATCATGCAGATGATGGGCCGGGCGGTAAGTTTACCTATCTTGATCATGTGGTCAAACTCGAGTTCTCGTCAATTTAGGGGCGACCTCAGTTTGGTGCGTACTTTTTCTGTCCGCCGGTATTCGCTGACGTGACATCTTAGATGACGAAGGAATTGCGATAATCCTGTGCGAACCAGAACTGGAACACAAGTATCGCACACTCGCCCAGGGAAACACCACTCTGGAGAGTAGCCTTCATCAAAATCTCGCAGAACACCTGAATTCAGAAATTGGAATGGGAACTATATCAACTGTCAACAGTGCGAAGGACTGGCTTCGGCACTCCTTTCTCTTTCGTCGCATCCAAAAAAATCCCCATCACTATGATATGGGCAAAAACGAAAACCAGACCTGGAAAGAGAAAGTCGATGAGATCGTCATGCAAAGCATACTCAGTTTACGCGACACGCAGTTGATTGCGTACAATGAGGAAGAGAGAAGGCTTTCTTCGACAGAGTATGGGGATGTTATGAGCAAGGTAGGAGTGTTCAGGCTTTGGGATGCTCTGTAATGATGTTCCCAGTTTTACATTCGACAAACGACCGTATGTGCTCTCAGTTGACTTACCCCGACTCTTGAGCCTCATTTAGGTGGAAGATGCGAGCGATACTCAACCTGCCTTGTCCAACCACCATACGCGAAATTGTGAGAGGCTTACAAAGTGGAGTAATTTACATTCTGAAAATCTCTAGCTTGAACTTGTAGCCGTCTCCGAAGAGTAAGTAACGTCCCCTCTGATCTTTCTAGGCCGATGTTCGTTGTAGGGTTTCGGACCTGAAGCTGCGTAGCGGGGAGAAGCAAGTCTGTAGCAAAATCGCCCGTCACAAACTCGATATATTCAACTGCTTTCAGATGTACGAGAAGATTCGCCGTCATAGCGATATTCGGTTTCCTCCTAAGAAGATAGTTAGTACGAACGACAAGATACTTTTATTGATCCAGGTGAGAATCTCGTTTTCGAAGTGGGGTCACAATTCCTTAGAAAAACTGCAGGCAATCCTTGCTGGCCTTCCGCTCAACAGCACTGAATTTAAATCCACAGAAGGCCAGCCATACCTGGAAGCCATCACCATATTCCGCCACGCAACACGCATTGTAACAGGTGAGTGATCACAGCATACGAGGCCATTACTCACTGCGCTTCAGCTGTAGCAGAGGTTGCTATTATCAACAAGAGTGGAGCACAACTCAAACACGCACTCGAACTGCAAGTATTGTATGCGCCTTTGGTAAATTCTGCATTTCTCACGGGTTGGCTCATAGAGTACGTTGTTTCAATGCAAAAGCATGGGAGGGTAGGCCATTGGTCCTCAGACAGATTGAGCACATTGGCGAAAAATCGTAAGTAGTAGCCCAGACCCAAGCTCGCCGTAATCCAACGCCGTAACAGAGTAAAGGTAGACACTGAAAGACTTATCATCAATCGTCGAAAACTGACTGCACAAGGTGTTGGCTGAGAATGGGGTTAACTCAATCCAAAAACTGTTGCAAACATCTCCGCTTCGAATTGAGGAGGTAAGGTCCCCTTTCTGTGGCCGTCTGTTGTCGCTGATAACCCACAGCTTCTTAACCGCCGTCCTCCGTTTGGCTTCGAAGTTCTAGCTGCCGCAAACGAATTTCCAAGATATCATCTAGACATTAAGGAACTAAGGTCCATCCACAGTAATGGAAATTCACCCGTGGAAGTGGAGTTTGTTGTCCAGTGTGGTCTCACTTTCAGCGACTCAGCGCCTCAAAGAGTTAAAAAGCCCAAGTGGGGTAAAGCTGAGATGACGACTCTTCTAATAGTGACCTCCGATATGGTCTTTATTGACTTCCGACGCATCATGTGAGAGGTTTCACCCCGTCTCTGCTGATCAAGTACTGATCTCGTTTGTCGACTTAAGCACAAAGGCACTCAAAGAGAAGAAAGAATTTACCCTCACAGCACAACTCACGAAGTCAAGCCAATTGATTAACGTGTACATCGCTTCTGTATTTAAACTTTCCTTTTTTCCCCTATCTCAAGTAGCTTACGAATATGTAGGAAACGTTTGCTGGCGTCACCATTGCTCGGACGCTGGCGCCAAGCGTTCCACCGGACAAGTATCCGACACTAGAAACCCGACCATTAACATCAATCGTACGTTCGCTATTACATTTGGCCATTATTGAGACATTCATGCAATCAAGGAAATGGACTTGCAAGGACTCGAGGACATTCCTGACTTCTGGGACATTGACTTAGACGATAGTGATGAGATTCTAGATTCCCATATGTCGGATGTCGCGAAACGTCGTGGTAGGTTATCGTCTGAAGCGGACGTCCATTGATTTGTGCTCCCTTCGGTGTAGATGACAATGCACTTAAAGCGCAACAACCTCCGTTGAATCCACCCATAAAGCAACAGGTGGATCGAGACCCGAGAAAACGCCCTGATGGGAAGTACGAGTGAGTTTGCCTTCTTTCAATTAGAGTCAGGTATATGATCTGATGTGCGTATCTTTGTCCAGGTGCAACCATGCTTGCAAGGACAAGTTCAAGTGTCGCCATTACTGGTGCGTTGTCACTGAATTCTTCGATCACTAAACCCTGTCGCAGCTGCCAGGAGGGATTACTAGAGCCCCCACGTGCGACGAAGAAGAGACAAGTAAATGCACATGATTCTGACGCGAAACCAGTTCCACCGCCACGAAATGCCATCACAGCGAGGTCGTTACAGAGCAAGCAGGAACGGCAGGCCGAACCAATTCGGACTGTACAGGAAAGCCGAACCAAGCCTGCTAAACGGAACCCCATCCCCCAGCAATTAGATAAGATGCACGAGAATGCCAATATCACGCGCACCCCTCGTCCCACCGGGCCGAACTTGGAGTTGCCCAACCAGCCCAAAAAGTCACGGAGCAGCAAACCAGTGCCAAATTTTGACTTGCAGTTGACGACACTGAAACGCACAAGGTCACCTACCCCGAGAGAACCAACGTTCTTAGATGACTGCTGCGACGAGTTCCCATTAATCTCTGGGGTCCGGGAGCAAGACAACGCGACACCAGAAATTGAGCCTACTGAAGTCGAGGGCTGCGAAGTCCCCCCACCAAAACGCAGCAGAACGAATGTTGCCGCAAGGTCGCTGGGTCCACCCCCTTCGCACAAAAAGGTTTATCGCATCTCGTCTGTTTCTCCACACTGATGGATGTTAGGCTATTTCGCACAAAAATGTTCGACCGTCCACCGAGGTTTCCAAGAGACAATTGTTTCTCTCTGACTCTAGTGACGAAGACACGGCGAATCGCTGTGACAACCACTTTGCCACCAGAAACCCAACTTCTTACCTTGATGAAAGCTGCTCCGATACTGCTCACGATACTGCTGTTGGTCGATTGTCTGCGAAGGATTGGGACGCCAGTCAACCAACCTCTAGCCAATCGTCCAGAGACGATGCAAGGTTGCTTTGCGGTGGTTTCGGAGTGACTTTACATGGAAGCACTCAAGGATCTACCCCGTCTAACATAAGAAGAAACCATTCTTACGCACTCTCTCCTTCGAGGATCACAGGCTTTATACGCGGTTCCCGGTCACATGCCGAAGACCGCTCAACGGTTAGCGATCCTATGATCGATTCACACGGTCTCGCCTCCCATGAAAGAAAAACTCCTGACATCAATGACATCAATTCACAAACCCTCGTCGATCCCAGTGATTCGAACAACGTTCTTGATGATCCTCTTGCAGAATTTGACCGTTGGCTTGCGAGTGGAGCCGTGGAGATAATTCTGGACTGAAGTCGCTACACCTTTTTTTCATTTTTAATTTGGTGTGTTCGAAGTTCGAACTTGTAGAAAGCTAGACAATCCCGTATTTCCTTCTCGCCAATGTTTCGTTCCAGTTGCGGAACATTGTCGCTCGAGTCTTTGATACGATGACGTCTTCATTTTCGGGACAGCCGCTGGAGAATTGCTGAAGAATGATTATGTCGTTTTTTGCGCGGAATGAACTTTTTTGCTGTGCAAAGAATACCCGATTTGGGTATGCCTTTTTTGTACGACAACGTTGTCCTTACATAAGTACAGCCACATCAACTTTGATCAACTCCGTCGCGCCTCGCTGCTGGTCGTCAAGATCGTCGACAGGCGCGGCCTCTCCCTTGCCTCAGTTGGTGTCAGTCAACTTTTCAACAGCCTTGGCTTGTTGTCACTTTCACTCGTCGTCGTCGACAGGCACAACCGTTGCCGTGTCCTTCACTTCTGTCCCGGGCCTGTCGACAATACGCTCCGACCTCTCGCCTGGTAACCTTTGCACATTCATGCCCGGTAAACCTAGCCTCGAATGCCTTCCACGATCTGACTTTAACCTGTGCCAGAGCGGCACTGTAAGACTTGCCTTGGCCCCGATGGTCATCGTGTGCTTCTGATGGGCCACAAGTGCCCTGGCAGGGCACTTGATCTAAACCATGGCACCCCTTGTCGAGGTCATTCTCGTGCTGCCATGAGAGGTCGGCAACAGCCTCCCACCAAGCATAGGTTGTCTTGGCCATTGAGAACGCGCGGGAGCATTGCTGGAACTCAGGATGGTAGTGGGCATGGTTAACGGGGCATGGTTCGTACCTATCCCTGTTGTACTTGCAATGCGTTCAATATGAGGTAAACAATATGCATCGAGCAAGTCTGAATTCTCGAGGGGTGAATATTTGAATACCTGGGAACTACTTGACTAATTTTAAGAGCGTCAAATATCTATCAGGTGCCTGATTAGTTCCAGAAACAATGTAGCGAAAGTCTGGTGTGCTGTGGGTATTGTCGTCGAAGTTGTTGATAAGGTAAATGGCATGCTGTGACAGTATGACTGACTGGAGTGTTGAGAAATCTATAGCATTAATCGGTGATCCGGCGTCCTTGACTTCACTCATTAAGCCCCGGCCCCTCATTATCAGCTCCTTGGTTATCAAACACATTCAGTACTCCCCTGAATCTCTCATCCCAGCTGACCCCACTGCCTGGTCCGACAATCCTCCAAGCTTCTTCTTCTCCCCTCCACCTCAGTTCTTTATTGAGGCGCTCTGCTCTGAGTTCGACCTCGCTTGGTGGTGGGTATTTTTCCTCTTCCTTGGTGGGCTCGCGCTCACCACGCGCAAGTTGGCGTGCAGTAGCTAAACGTTCAGGAAGGGCTTTGTAATACGATTTGCGGGAGGAAGCCATGTTGGATACGGGGGAGTGCGGCGCAAGCACAGACTCCGAGGATAAGCCAAAGTCGAGATCACCACCTTGTGGTCGACCTTGGGTGGTTTTCGGTTGCCCCCCCTCCTCACTGCCTGCTTCCCGACCTTCACCAGCTTGAACATCATGGGCGGGATCGAGCATCGAGCTTGGACCTTGGAATTCTCGTGTTTTGTTGATAACTAGAGAGTAAGCAGCCTCACAACCTACTTGTGTTTTGTGGCGCTCATTGAAGAAACCCCAGAGCATGTGGGGGATGAAACGAAAGCCGACATAATTGACGCATGGAACAAGGAGGAGTGGAGGATGGGGAAGGACGGTTGCAGGAGGCGCGGAATCTATGGGTAATGAATTTGATGTGGTGGAGATTTGATGTTTGGAGGCACTAGGTAACTTGAGGGGAGAAACGAAATTGGCGTTTCGAGAAGAGGGAAGACGGGACTGAGTTGGTATTGGCTCAGTGTTTGGGTCATCCATCGCAACTGGAGAGCTGTTGAATTCATCTGTTTCGTCAAAGCTTCCGTCTGACGCTAATTCCTGTGCCAACTTTTCCTCTCTGTCTACGAGGTCCAATCCCCCACTCCAGCCTCGTTTCAGACCAGCCATGTACTCCTTGAAAGTGTGTCTTCCTACAAGGGCAATGCCTCCTTCTAGTTCTCGCGCACGTTTTTGATCTTGAGTGAGCTGGTTAGGAAGTTTGAGTGGGAACGCGGCGGACTGGTCGACCCCCATCGCGAGACGACGATCTTTGATGACGGTGGAAGCGACGCGTTCAGCAAGGTCACCCGAGCGACGGGTGGCGACAATATCGTAGTCAATAGCAGCCGCAACTAACACAGGCTGTGATGTATGGGTTGGGATATTCTACTTGTCGGGGAAACTTGCACACACCTTGACATACTTCTTGAAGAACCTGACGGCTCGTTGATGGTCCTCGTCTCCTGGCCACTTGGCACCATACACGACCACTTTGCGGGGAAGGTCTGTACTTTTCATCGGCTCGTCAGCGAGGTGCTTGACACGGTCAATGTATGACTGGCGGATAGCGCGTGCTTGATGACGGTCGTATGCATAGTAGGAGATGAGTGAGGAAGTAAGGGTAATGAATATGGACCAGTTTCTCGAGGGAAGACGGGGTCGCGCCGAGAGCCAGCTTGCTGGGATACCCGTGTACTCGAGGGCAGCCCGAACGCCAGACTTGGGCGACGGCACATCCATGGACGCAGAACACATCGGAATTCGGAAACAACACTTTATCACAGTCACGGAACAAATACAGCCATACATGATGCTGACATAAGACAAGATATTCGAGTTGGACGAGTCGACGTTCCGTTTTGTCATGGCTGCTCTCGCTGCGTGCGTGATTTCATCCCCCTTCTACTCGCCATCTGACCCCTCTTATCAGTGTACTACCACAACCTATCCACGTCTCCGCTGCCCCGGACGACGAAGACCAAGCATCCCTTGCAATCCCCTCCCAGGCCGTAACAGTCAGAGCGGCAATTCCCCCTTACGGGAAGCGCAAAGGATGGAAACCGACATCACCAGAAGACTTTGGTATGTCCCATTCGCCCTTCGCGAACGCCCACTTACTCACCTGTCACAGGTGATGGTGGAGCCTACCCTGAGTGCCACGTCGCTCAGTATCCTCTCAACCTTGGAAAGAAAAAGGTCTGTTGAGTCTTCCTACCGTGGACATGCCCATTGAACCATCCCCCAGACACAAGCAGGAAACACCCTCGCCCTCCAGGTCGATTCCGAGGGTAACGTCCGATACGATGCCATCGCACACCAAGGCCAGAGAGCCGGCAAGATCATTCAATCTCAATTCAAGGACCTCGTCCCTCTTTCACACCGGAAAGACATTGCCGACGACCAACGTTCCATGGAGCGACCGTCTGAAGAAGAAGTTCAGGCCACTGCAGAACGGACCAGACAGGCTCTCGAAAAATTAGTCACCGGCAAGATTAAAGCTGCCCAGCCCAAGAATGTACCTGGTGCAGTCGGTAAGACGACATACGTTCGCTATACTCCTGGTCAGCAGCAAGGCGGGGACAATGGAGCACTGAAACAAAGGATCATCAAGATGTCTGAGGTGGTTGAGGACCCGCTGGAGCCCCCTCGCTTCAAGCACAAGAAGATCCCTCGAGGACCACCGAGCCCGCCTCCGCCCGTCTTGCGGAGTCCACCACGAAAAGCGACGGCTGCTGAACAGAAAGAATGGATGATCCCTCCATGTATATCAAATTGGAAAAACAACAAGGGTTTCACCATTCCACTCGACAAACGTTTGGCTGCCGATGGGCGAGGTCTCCAAGATGTTGGTTTCTCCCGTGGTTTCCTCCGTCCATAGTCATGCTCACTATTCTTCTAGGTGTCCATCAACGATAACTTCGCCAAGTTTTCCGAGGCCTTGTTCATCGCTGACAGGCATGCCCGCGAGGAAGTCCGGCAACGAGCACTTATGCAACAAAAGCTAGCACAAAAGGAAAAGGAAGCAAAAGAAGAGAACCTCCGTCTTCTTGCGCAACGAGCACGTGAGGAGCGCAGTGGGACTGCTCCATCGGCGTCCTCGCGGCCCACTGTGGAATCGCGTACTGCCGTTACCTCTGCACTAGGGGGCTATGGGAGCGAGTCATCGGCTGGGTCATCGGCTGCTAACTCTGAAGATGAGGAGGACGAAGAAGCTGCAAAGATCAGGGATGTCATGCGCGCGGAGAAGCGCCGTGAACGGGAGCGGGAAATGCGGATGTCAAACATGGGCACAGAGCAGCGTGCTAAGATGCTTGCTCGGCAGCAAAACCGTGACATCTCTGAGAAAATTGCACTTGGCCTCGCGAAGCCAACGCTATCCAAGGAGAGCATGTTGGACTCGAGACTTTTCAACAGGGAGCAGCTCAGTGGCACGTTTGGGGATGACGAGAACTACGCGTTATATGACCGGCCGTTGTTCCACGGTTCGACTGCAGCGGCGGCGATCTACAAGGCGCGTGGCAACATTGCTGCCGAAGGGAGCAACGAGGAGGCATTTGGTGATGGGACAGAAGAGGGGATAGGAAAGGCCCTCTCCAACGACCGCTTCGGGCTGGGCCAACCCCGTGTAGGCTTCGAAGGTGCGAGCGAACAGGAGGTGAGGGAGGGGCCTGTGCAGTTCGAGAAGGACTCAGGGGACGTGTTCGGGCTGGACAAGTTCTTGGACGAGGCCAAGGGGGGTCGGAAACGAGGATTGGACACGGAGGTAGGGAGCTCGAGGAAGAGAGTACAGCTAGAGAAGGCAGGGGACATGTAACATTGTGTGCACCGTATTCTCGTCGTCTCATTATCGTGCTACCTTACGCTTAGTTGTCTGTACAGTAAATCACTTGGTACTAAATTTGTTCCCCCGTTCCCAAGCTTGCCTTGGGGATCGATGGTGCGTTGGCATGGCAGCCTTTTTGCGTGTTGTCCTGTTCTGTCCGACGCCAGCTGTCGTATCGTTCGTTACATTCTACTCAACCACCAACTCTTCACGCTCCTTAAGACCAGACCACACAGTATCACCGACACACGCATCGTGCAACTGCGACCTCAAAAGGGCTTTGTAAAACGCCCACCGTTGTCTTTGACACACCGACCTAACTACATATACCCCTTCCGTTCCTTAAAGCCTTTCCTTCAAAATGCACCCCGGAGTGCGGCGCTTGCCCGCTGAGCGGGCTCGCCATGCAAAGCGCCTGGGATACGTTCAATCAGGGTCGGGACCCACCTTACAAGTGCTCGCAGCTTCTGTCAGTTCCGCTGGCACGGGTGCAACAACAGCGACGACCCAGCAGAGTGCCACCACCGCGTCCAGCCAGACCGCCCCTACTAGCACCTCTACGAGCCAGTCCTCGAGCAGCGCTCTTCCTTCTTCCCCGTCTACTCAATCCTCCTCTTCCGCGCCCTCTTCTGCTCCCACTACGTCGACATCGTCCGTCGCGGTCTCTGCCAGTACACACTCGCCCGCTGTCACTGCGCCATCTTCATCCCCCATCACTCTACCAACCATCTCGACGTCCACATTCCCGACCTCTTCTTCCACATCAACTCCGCAGACGGATGCGGCTGGGGCGACGACCAGTGGCCTCTCTGGCGGCGCAATTGCCGGCATCATTGCAGGGGCTGTCATAGTTGGCACTGCACTCATTGTATTTTTTATTCGAAAGACCGTTCTTCGCCGCCGAGAACGCAAGCACATCTCGTGGAATGTGCCTTCGGGTTTTCACGAACCTAAGCCTTTCCCAGATGTCAGCGAACAACCGGTATCCTTCACTAGCGCTGCGAACACCCCACAAAGAAGTGCACCCCTTCTACCCTTCGAGGCCCATGGTCAACCTGTGTACTCTACCCCTGTTGCACCCGCTGTGCACATGCACCCTCCCACCATCCCCGCTTTCGCTGTTCCTACGTCTCCCCCAGCAACATACAACAACCCCACCTCAGTTGCTGCTTACCATACACAGCCTGTTCCCTCGACATACAGCCCCGGGAGCACAACTGCAATTGCGATAGCACGTGTACCCGCAGGTACAGGCATTTCCTCTGCCTTACCCGCCGTACGTGCACAACATGCGCCAGTGGAGGCGATAGTCAAGTGTACATTTGTGCCCACTCTTCCGGATGAGCTTTCCATCACGACAGGCGAACGAATCTTCATTGTCGAACAGTATGATGATGGCTGGGACCTATGCATGAATGGAAGGCGTGAACGGGGAATGGTCCCCCGTGAATGCTTAGAGCGTGCACCCTCCGATCGCCCTGACATCGGCTGGAGGAACATGAACAGGATGAGTAGTCTGAATTCTGATGGAAGGAGGTTTTAGTCGTTTTCGACAACACTTCAAATAGGTGCGGGAACATCAGAAACTGCCAAATCATCATCTAACCCGCCACTAAGATATCGCTCAGTATTTATCATGATACCCATCTCTGTCTGCGACATATGTCATCGTTCTATAGCCCCAAGTTCACCCTTAAACTACGCCGTCATTTTTATTGGACGGAGTGATGCTTGTAACGTTCTCAATACCGTTACGTAGGTGTCTCAGTTGTAGCTTGGTTTTTTAAGAGGGACGATCGAGTTGTACTGCAACCACGGTAGTATCATGTACTGTCTACTGGCTTGTATGTGAGCAAACCCGAATTTCCCCGTTTGACACTTCCAGCTCGTTGTGTGATTCTGTGTGAGCAATGCTGAACAACTCAGGAAATAACAGCTTATTGCTCATAATCACGACGTTGCAGAGGGCTGGCGGAGATCATGTCTTCTTTCAGCATCAGCCCAGCGGAGACTACGCGCGACATACTTAGGATGTATGGCGTTAGGTTTGCACATTAATTCCCACCGCGCTTTATGTGATCCTCGCCGCGCTTCATCATCCTCGCCGCGCTTTATATCATCCTCGCCACACTTTTCGATCAATAATTATCGTACTTACATTTTGCATGATTTATAATAGTTTGATTTTAAGCATTATTTTGCAATATCTGTGCCTTGCAAAACCTTGTCAGCGCAATTTTCAGATTATGTAAGCGGTCTTCAAGCGTACGAAAAGCAGCCACTCCCACCACATAGCCATTTTTGGATATCACTTGATTTCTTATGTTCCTGATGTTTTTGACATAACCCTGCTTGTTCCCCTGCTACATAGATACTGTAAATCAGTATAATAGCATATATACCATTAAAATACATGTTTTGACTGCTTATATCAGTGTCTGAGATCCTGTATAGTTGTCTAGCCAATATATAATAAATAAATAAAGAAAAACATATCCACATTTTTGACATCATTGACATATATGCTATATAGCTAGGTAACTACATACCTAGCTACAGTTCATATACAAGTAGAACATATTATAAGCCCAGCTTGGTTGGATAAGAGCTAGTTGTGCTACAATCAAATCACCTCATAGCTCCTTTCTTTTGCTCTGGGAGGCTGTCCTGATGTCTAATAGCTATAATGGCTCAGATTGGTATGGGGATCCATGGGATAGCTATCCACCTGTATTCCATTGATAGGCCACCTTTCCAGATGCATTAGAAAGTGTACTGCCATGTATTTTTGCTTTTTTGAATACTTTGTATTTACAGATCAATATGAAGATGTTGTCTATATGTTCTTTTGCATGCTGTTAGGTCTATTCTAATTACTGTTATATTTTGCAATAACTTTGCACTATGGCCTGCATAGATTACAAAAGTGTAGACTTGAACTCAAGATTGAAAAGTGTGACGAGGATGATGGAAAGCACAGCAAGGACCACATAAAGCGCGGCGAGAATGGTGTAAAGTGCGGCGAGGAAGATGTAGAGGGCAGCGAGGACGATCTAAAGCGCGGTGGGAATTAATGTGCAAACCTAACGCCATAGACGTGCGACCCCAACCCGTGGAACTTGGCGCGCCCCGCTTTCGTCTTCCTTCCGAACACAACCCCGTAACGACAGGAGCTTTGTATGCACATGAACAGCAAGTTCGTCCCACAAGCACAAGTTGATGCCGTGCCCTTGACCAGATGTCCTCCAGACGGTACACACGTTGGTGGTTCGTAAATAGCAAAGTTCGTGATGGTCACAAATGCTTTCCCCGCATCGTATTCTGTTGTTAACACAAAAAGTATAACGAGTTCCTGCGCAATAGCAGCGTCATTGATCTTCTCTTGCCTATTAATAACCATCAAATCTTTTTACCAAAACTTGACTGGCCGGGATCGATACCTTCAAAAATCAACGGTATAATCATGGTTGCATGCGGGAAACCTCGTGCAGCCACGAGCAAGCATAGACAGATGACACGACGCGAATGCTGATTGTGTTCGAATGCAAGGAGAGTATGACTTTTGTGAAAATACCAAGCTCGAGTATCATAGGTGCGATGTAATGCGAAGAAATGTCTTACTCCTAGGAGAGAACGCACACCAAGAAGAGTGCTATATGACACAAACGAGACCGTGAGGCTTAAGCCATTACATCAACGAGGATAGTGATGATGCCAAGGACTGTTACAGTAAATCTGAGTTAGCATCCAACAATGTCCAAAAGGAAGGGAGGGGGATTGACCAATCTCAATGCCAATCAAAGCAATGACAATCTGTTCAAGACGCTCTGCGTGCCTGCTAGAGACCGATTCCTTGAGGAGTTGAAGCATGTCTTGAAGGACCTGTTATTACTCCAATTGTCAGCCACGGGCCGCATGAGCCGCATGAGCGGGCCAGCTCGACCGACCTCTACACGCGTGTTCAACAGATCGATGCGTTGAGGAATCTCTAGGTAACTTCTCGCAGCTTCATAGAGAGGTTGCAAATCGGGGTACGTCTGTCCTTTTCTGTTAATGTCCGCGGAGAACGAGCGCACCGTACATTGTAAAAAAAAATGCGTACCCAAAACACCTCCTGCAAATGAGATGATCAAACGTCAATGTCACTCGTCCGATCGGCACGCAAAAGACGGACGAGGCAACGTACTGGTGAGTCTAGTACGGACCCGACGGTGTTGATATTTGTCCGCAAGATGAAGAGCTCTCCCGTTTTGCGCATGATCTCTGTTCTTCACGCATTCGCGAAGCGCGTCGCGAATTCAAAAGGGGCGGTAACACACCATTATGGGGCATCCCGATCTTGCCTGTTTCTGAAAGTGTTTCAGGTATGTCCTTTGTTTCTTCTATTTTGGAGGATATGAGCTCCTCAAACTGGGGCGAGAACAATTAGCTAAGAATCGCCAAGGAAGAACATCAAACACACCAATGATATCTTGACCGATTGGGAGAGGGCATGTGACAGTGACAACTTGGTCCTACGGTCCGTGGTTTTATGGGATAACATAAGGGAGTGATATGAATGAACTTACATGTATCCTGAGCCATGCCGAAGAGTGATCACATCGTTATATATTCTTTTAAGGAAATCAGGTTCGGGTTATACGGGTCAGATCCCACGCCGAGGATAGCACACATACCGACTGTAGTTTGCGTAGTAATAATTCAAATCTTCCATCTCGACGTTGTCAGGTCCTGGACAAGATGTTCGCAAACCATCATGTTCCCAAGACCACACGACTTACCCAGTCTATCCACCTCGAATCGTCGTCTAACGAATCATCAAGTGGATATCCGATAAGCGAAACGGACGGGCTTACATGGATGCGAGGAAACGTTTCTCTTGAGCCTCTGACATGCCCCAAAT
Organism: Rubroboletus satanas; assembly: GCA_038090635.1. Taxonomy (NCBI): domain Eukaryota; kingdom Fungi; phylum Basidiomycota; class Agaricomycetes; order Boletales; family Boletaceae; genus Rubroboletus; species Rubroboletus satanas. Next base: position 26,880 of record JBBPNB010000073.1, read on the forward strand.
TACTACCGTGCCGTAGCCAAAGACAAAGATCTCTGCCTCGTTGGGCATGGCATGGAACTTACTCCGCTTCTTCTTGGCGGGGTAAGCGTTACTTGCATCAGACGTTGGTGGGTTCAACTCAGAAATGCCGAGTAAGTCTCCCGTTTGATTACGCTTCACATGGACGTCCGAACTGCTCGACGGTTCATAAGCATACGGGGTGTAGACCACGTCATCGATGATCTTCGCATCTGTGTGGTATGCGGTGCGTCTTGCATTGAAAAACTTGATGAGCTCAGGAAGCAGGTACGACCTGTCACCACAACGTCAACATTTTAGCACTGTTTGGCAAACCCTGACGAAGACGGAAAAAGCACAAACAACAAAAACGGGAAGAGGACGTACTGGGAGGTGGCATAGGCAGTCACCCTCGGCAGCGACTTGGCCTTCTTCTTGGTCAGCCTGAGCGCATCACGTCGGGCGGTACCATGGGGAATCCGAGATATCTGCCGTAGACGGCCTTCGGCACCCTCTTCGTCGTCTTCGTCGGCCTCTTCTTCTTCTTCGTCGTCGTCGCCTTCCTCCGTGTCCCCAGTGGCGTTTGTGCTCTCGTCGAGTTCTGGTGCGGGTCGTGTTGCTGGGCCGGGGGTTGTCGGTTGGTCAGGGAGGACCTTGAGTTTCCCGGCTGTCTTGGTCGAGCGGTTCGCCCCACGAATCTTTGGCTCCACTTGGCTGGTTGAAGGCGACGACGGCGGATTCGTCTTTGGGAGAAGCGGTTTCGAGGCCATTTTGGTCGTATATAAGAGAGCTCTGCTCGTCGTCTGGCACGGCGTTCGGCGGTCCAATTCAAAAATAGACACACCCTAACTTGGGGTTTGATTTTGTCAAACAAGTATTTATTTATTTATTTATTAGTTGAGGGCAAAACATGACATCATTGCAGTATTTTATATTCGCGTACGACTTTTTTGATTCGAAGAAATAAAATAAAAAATGGGGCACACGGAGATGCGATCCTGGGACCAAAATTTTTAGGCCGGCTCAGATCGCGCAGCACTCGGGCGCCCTGATACACCAATCTCCAACTGTTTTCACAAGACCCTCACGGTGACTCACGAGGAACTTGAAATATTCCCCTCCCGAGTCCCGCGCAGTCTAGCCTTGTTGTCCCCGTACTAAATCCCTACTGTACAGCGGGCTCGCACGCAGATAGATACTCATGGACTCCATCCCAACCACCGAATCGCACCGCCGAAATTGACCTTGTCAGGGACAAATTAAAACCTGGAGCCCCATCGCCAAGCCTCCAAGCCCCCGCCCATCAGGTATACACACACACACACACACACGTAACCGTATTATCGTATGATACAGTACGCTGAGTGGGATTCGCACCGGTCCAATCAACCTCAAGCCTTTTTGGCCCCCTGAAAACGGTTTAGTGACTCGGTCTGATTTACGTTTTTTTATTGTGCAGCAGCGGAGATGATGATGACATGTATGGCTAGACTGGCACTTGATTTTCCTTGGTGAGTCGGGGATCACCTATCAGTGCCTTGGGTTTTTTAACATCGCGCCCGGTCGCTACGTTTCGTTCCCGATTAGTCTCACTGCCTATGTCAGTCGTCGTGATCCCCGTTTCCCACCCGACCGCAACACGGGCAACACGGATTAGACGGACGGCCAAAACGAGACAAGGTAGCTAATCATATCGTACCTAGAGCCACGCAAGCCCTCGGCCCCAAGGGAAACGAATGCCTGAAAATACATACCTAGTTTGTCCGCGGTCTGATTACCACACTACCTCCGTTTGTATAGAACGGAGGCTGAGCGCGGACTTGATTTGGATCTGGATCTCGTAGTCAAAATCAGACTTGTCGAGGACATCCATGCCGAGTTAGCTCGCCGGGCTCCGGCGATACGGCGCCTCTCCCTTTTGCCTCAAGATAATAATGGGTACCGTCCTGATTGGTCCACGAACCTCCGCCGTGAGGTCCCAAGCTCGGTGAAAGGGGAACGAGACCATGCTATTCAAAGTCCAGCAAGAACGTCGAGCCCCGTATAGAAACACAGGGACCAGCATTCACCTGATAAGAATCGGGTGCACAGTGACAGTAGATTCGCCCCGGTATCTTCCGGCATTCTCCCGGGCCATCATTGCTGTGAAGAGCCCCATGCTGACATCAGGTCCGTCCTCAGGCTGGCCGTTTCTTGTTCCTTCTGGGGTGGTCCTCCCCTTCTTCGTCCATGCGCCTTTTCCCGAGCTTCTTTTCGCCGCTGCTAAGCCGATCATCCAAAGTGGGTTCAGGATGAAACATCGCACGTGCGGATCCATCGAGAACGGAAGGGTGATTACCATATAGACCCAGAGCATATGCTGCCTGACTCTCATCCGCCGGATACAACGTGCTTTCTCCACCTTCTCATCCAGCATGGGTAGCGGGTAGTCTGCTCCACACTCAGATGAGCCAGGCGTGGCGGATCAAGGTTCCCAGCACTCGACGAGAACGAAACTCAATACTCAAAAACTATGGCACTGGGAACAGACTCTCACCTTGTCTGGGAAGCCAGCTAGTTCTGGACAGTGTTTACGTACAAGCATGCTTGTCAAATTTCTCGGGAAAGGAGACCACCCCATAGACACGATCTGGAACCTAATATTAGTAAATCCGTAGTGCAATTACCGCTCACGGAAATTTCACAATACTGCGAGAAAAAATGCAGAGCACGACTGTCAACCCTGTTCATTATAATAAAAAAAAGAGCGTCAGAAAGGCGAGTGAGCATGGACATAATTTACACATCCAATTTCCGGGATTCGAGCAAGGATCCCAGTCGACGAGCCACTCTGTGAATAGGGACCTCATGAGCCTCTATTTCTGCCGGCACGAACGCCGAGCATCGCACACCCTTACCGTCAAAGATTTCTGCTCCGCGCTCCCAGGAGACGTAACATTCCCCACGAGTAAGGAAGCACTAGCAACCAACTGAGATGAGATTGCTGATTAGCAATCTTTCATTATCTCCGCACCGCCACTGGATGTCATGTATCCAACCCCTCTATTCAAAGTTGACGCATGATTGCGTCAATCCACGGGAAACCGGTCTTTCCTTCCTTCTGAAAATTTTTGTCCGGTGTGAGTCATGATAAACTTGATCTATCAAACGTACCCATGCGGCCAGTCGCTCCCCATCAACGGCATCCCCGAGGGGACGTGGAACAATTTTCTGTCCATTCTCATCCCATTCGTTCTATGTGTTCAGCGACCAGTAACAGGCGGAAATATCTGAGTCACGAGCACAAAAACACCCGCCGCTGCCAATCAATGAACCTCGGTTGAGGTCAGTCAGCGTGAGTGAACGCCTCTATCAGGATAAAATAAAATACCATCAAAGAACCAAGTTTTACCTGCAGATACCGTTTCCGCGGATTTGACCAAATGATGATCTCTGGGTACACTCTGCGGCGTGTAACATCTCTCTAAGGGCCACCGAGGTTCTCAGACGCTGAAAATAACAAACAGGACGGGGTCACTCGACACGAGGACTGAAAAAATTGTGACGGAACACGCACGGTCAGTGATCCGAATACTTTTTTTTTTTTCCTACTTTCGGCCTTCCACTTGGTTATACAGTCCCTGACACGCCAAAGGAACTCGCGTGGCCCGAGACAACCGAACTTCATGTAAGGGGACTGGTAATTTCCGATGCATTCAAACCCGTCATCTATATCTGAAATATCACTCCCTCGAGCGCACACGTACCAAAAGGGTCGTGGTCGGAGGATCAAAGGCCGCAGGTCTCGTCGTTGGCTTCGAGAAAGTACCGACACGCTCCGCATCTTCACAGAACGCAGCCAGTCTTCTCAGTGCTTCTAATTCACCTCCCCTGATGCTCGTTGTAGCAAGGGGTAAGCCGAGCTCCTCGAGGGTTGGAATTTCAAAGTCCCCTCGGGAACCAGCACATGAGTCTGGATCGCTGGATCATGCGGTGTCTTTTGGTGGTGTGATCGGTGAAGAAATCATAATACCGTAACAAATTACCTCCGTTTCACGCTCGCCAGCGTTGAGATCGACATCGCGGTGGATGGCAGGATGTTCTGTACGTGTGAACATCGGGGTATCTGTATTTCCAGGAGAGGGAATATGTTTTAGAGGCGGGAGAGCCCAAGGACGGTCGGGAGCCGGGAGATTCTTCACAGCCTGAGGAAGGAAGAAAAAAAAAAGGGGGGAGGGGGACATCAGACCACACAGGACCCGTTCCGTTTGACAGGTGTAAAGTACCGAGCGCCATTAGCTTTCCCGCCGTGTGCATCCGGCCTGAGAGTCGTACGACGTATAGCCTAGGACATCCAACACCTGCACACCGGGGGCAAGTACACGTGTTTTGACGTCCGCGTCTCGCGCTGTCCTTCTCAAACACGAGATGCGCCACGTTGAACATTGCGCCGGGATCATGGTCTAGGGAGGTCCGCGGACGACAAGGAGCTTGGTCTTTGGATTGTATGCAGAGGGTGCCAGAAAGGTCCGAGTAGCGCATGCTCTCCAAAAGGAAGCTCATTCTGGTCGTACGTGCTAGTCACAAATAAACAGAACCCTTTCCAGAGTGTCGGCTGCCCGCCTGTTCACACCGAGAGCAAAGACGTATTCTGGGTGCCAAGTCCATAGCTACAAAGATCTGCCTGAAATGAATAGGGAGAATGGTTTGAAGGGACGTACCGGATAGACCACGTCTGGGTTCAGATCGAGCCCTGCGTGGAAAGCGGGTGAGTCGGGTGCCAAACCAGTAGAGGACGAGATCGAGACATGCCCCAAGGCGTACACAACAGGACAGATACGGTCTCAAGCCCCCCCCCTTTACCTCATGCATGTATTGGTCCAAGTCGTCGCTCGTCACGTGCGCCTAATCATGGAGTACCGTTTGAAACGATAAATCACATTCAGACCAATGTGTGCATGCGGTAGCGTACAAAGAACAAAGCAAACTCCAGAGTGTGAGTCCATAATCTATTAAGTGAGAGTCCAATGTAGAATGCGCAACAGGGGGTAGATCAAGCCTTTGAATGTAGTACAGAAACAACAAAAGTCCTCGAGTGTCGGATGATGACTAGAATTTCATTCTACCTGAGAATGAGTGGGGAGGTGGGTGCACAGGAACAGTCCCTTTGAGCGTGGTCGACGTGAGGGTGGAGAAGCGCTGGAGGAACTGCTCATCGATGGGATCCCGTCTCGGGTAGGAGAGGTTTTGGAGATAATCGAGGGGCACCAGCTGTTCTGACAAGTGAACGGGGCTTATTCTTGGGCTCGGGGTCGCTGGCATGGATGAGGATGAAGAGGGGGGGGAGGGGCAGATGGACGTCGTGGGGCCAGCGAGGCTGTCTCGATACCGTGCGTGATCTCGGCCAGCAATCAAATTAGGTTCCGAGTACGTAGTTTGGCGTACGGCACTTGAGGAGCTGTAATGAGGGTGGTCGACCGATGACGGCAGGGAGAAGGCAGTTTTCCGCGCGCCTGGTTGTTCTGAGAGCTCCAATTGAGAAGCATTGGCCGAGGTGGGGAACTGAGTGTAGACGGGTGTCGGTGCTTGGGACTGGTAGAAGGAGGGCTGAAGGGGGACGGTGTCCGAGGTTGAGATGACGCCTTCCATGGGTGCTTGTGAGATGCGTTTTGCAACGACAGATTTCGGAAGATCGTCCTCTCTCCGGGATTTGCCATCTCTGCGGGCACTACGGAACCATCCGTCTGGGACGGGGACATCACCGATCCCCTGGATATTATCGACCGTATTGAGCCGATCGAGTTTTTGTTGACTAAAGTATGCGGCTGTCAAGCGAGATGATTGGTTGGGACACTGCGGAGATTGCCATGAAACACGTACTGAGGTGCCACTTTCTGAATATGCCTCGGGAGCGATCATCGGGCAAAGAAACGCGCACACTATAAGTTTGCTTTATTAAGCGTTCAGATTCGCTTGTTGCGCGGGATCGAGGTGAGGGGTACATGCTGTATATGTGACAGGTTAATGTAAGAAGGTGATCGAATTAGGACGGGTGGAGAATAAGGGAACGAACAAGAGGGAAGCATGGCAGGCAGGGCAAGTCGAGAAAAAAGGGTTAAATGACTGACCTAATCATTTGCGCCCAAGGGGTAGAGGCGCTGGCAGGATCATCGCTCACGTCGCACTCCTTCTGGTGGTAGAAAAGAAAGTCCTGGAGAGGGATGAACGAGAGGAAGAGGGAGCGAGATTACGGGACATACGTCACGAACTCGACTGGGGCCCCAGCCCATGCCATCCGTCCTGTGGAGGGTGAGATGAGGGGCGGACGGGGGAGAAGAGGGGAGACGGACCATCGCTCCATGCCGAGACCTGTTGCCTCTGAGTTGGCACTGCGTTCTTCCCAGACGTAAACGTTGCCGGGGACGATGGCGCGACGCTCCTCTGCGTCGAGACGGCGAGTTATGAGGGGGATGACATTGCGTGCGACGGCGTAGAAGACGTGGAGAGCGTCTCTGGTTGAGCGAATGCGGACGTTCTGGAGGGAGGGATGCTGCATTGGTGGGGGGTGGAGATGAGAAGGGGGGAGGGATGTTCGTGACAGGGCAGACTATATACCGCCCGGAAGCATAAGGGAAGAAGGAAAGGCGGGGTCGAGAGGAGGAGCCTGGCCAGAGTTGGCAATTATTTTAAGTTTGAATTGAGTTAGCACATGCAGCTGGTTTGAGAAAAAAGTCAACGTTTAGATTTGTGGGCGAATGATCGGGCGAGCGACGACGCGCGCGAGTATTTTCCGCTCGTCCGGCCGCCCATTCAACTGCCAACCGCCGGCTGAACGTTGCACTCCTGCCCTCCGAGAAAATTCAAAGGCCAAGCACCCTAATCCCTCAAAACGTCCATCTCTCGTCCCCCCCATCAAACCTTGATGGATGCGAGGCACCCTATTCTGTACATTACGCTACAGTTATGCATGTCTCCATTCAATTATCCATGGACCAACGTTAATTTCTTTACCGAATACCCTGTCACCCCTCAACACCGCGTTCCCTCTCAAGCGGAAATCCAGCTCTCCCCCTGGCCTTGCCAATTCAATTCGGTACAGCATCTCCTGCCCAGCTGGGTGACGTCTCCAATCTCGGCATCTATCCTCCAACTGGCGTTCAATCCCACTCAACTCTCCCGCTTACCCTCCTCGATACGTCCTGACCACCCCGTCACGTCACGCAGGGTCCAACCGTTGGCAGCCATGTCCAGCTGTCCGCTGACTCACGGTCTCCCTCCCCTACCAAACCTCACTCAGTCAGAACACGCGGGAACATGCGGTCTAAACGCCACTAGACGTTTTTCGCGTGCGTGAACTGTTGTTCCAAGGGCCACTCGTCCTTTCGACAACAACAGATCCCCGTCACCCGTATTTTCAGCTTCTACATAAGGAGTTCTCCGAGAAAAAAAACCATTTACCGCTGAGAAGAAGAAGAAGGCCAAAAAAAAAAAAAAAAAAAAAAAAAGCGTACTTCCACAAACTCGTCCAACCAAACCCAGGGCGGCGAAAAAGAACCAGATCTAATCTTGAACCACCTGGCCAATTGGTGTGCGTCTGGGAACGGTTATTTTCATACTTCGGACTATCCCGCCGGACCTCTGAATACCTGTAACCGGGAGCGATTACCCCTGCGGGCTTCCGCTTCCTGTGATGAACTGTCCTCCAAATGAGTTCGTGCCGCCATTCTTCCGGCTGGCATTTCTTGGCTGAAGCTGTGGCCGCGTCTGGTCAGTTATGTGAGCGTCATGGATTCCAATCCACGACCTTGCAAGACGTGTGGTCAGAATAGAATACCTCGAGGCTCGCCCGTCCCCTTCGACCTGTCCAAACCTCAACCGCGAAGGTTTCACCCTACCGAGCCAATTCAGTGTCCGAGACTCCGTGGCGTGTCAACTGGTGGTGACCAATAATGACGCGGACGCCGGACGGGTGTTTCATAGACGTGTTCTCCACCCCCTGCCACGTTCTGCCGTACCAACTGCCAGCTCATACCAAATCACTCACTTAAACCACATCCGTCCACGACTACCTGGCATTACGGATCGACCACCTCCGAGTCCATCGCTTTCCCACCACACCATGCTCACTCGGGCGCAATCATGTTGGAAAAGGGTCAATGATCCCCTCCCATCATTCAAGCACGTCACACGCCCAAAACAACCATCGTCCACAAGTCGCCTTATGCACTCCCCAGCAGGTATCAGCTTGCCAGCGGCTCAGCTGAAATTCAGGGTAGCGGACGGGGATTACTCGTCCTGTAAAGCTTCTCATATGGCCGTGCGCAAACAACGCTCTGCTCGCCAATTCGTTCGGAGCCATGTACTTGGTCCTTTCAGCCAGTGGAAGCAGTGGATGGAACGTTGACGCGTAACACGCAGGTCCGCCTTTTGGGGTCGTGAATCTGTCCGAGGGTGGCCCGTCAAGGCAGTCGGCCCCCCCCCCGCATTCGAACCCAGATTCATCGCCTTGGGACCATCGCTGCCAACGGTTTTTTGACCCGGCGCAGTCTGATGACGATCTAGAAGCCAAACCCGGGATCGATTGTGCATCCTGTGACAGCGTCTTTCGGACTTGGAGAACGTTTCTGCCTCAAGACCAAGAGCATCATGCTTCTTGATGTCCCCATCCATGCCTTGCACTCCCCTACATCACTGCGGACCTGGGTCGATTTCGCCACCAGCCAATTCCCGATGAAGATCTCGTGCGCGCATCGTTAATGTCTGACATGGAACGACTAGGTGCGTGCAGAGACATACGACATAGAACACACTCGACGTGTTCTTCATAACCCACAGCTTGGACTTTGAAAGTCAGCCGCCTTGATGTGACAAAGAGCGGGGGACGCAACGAATCCCTATGCTTGCGCAATACTGTCCTGTCGTAATGCAATGAGGGGGAATGTATGTACAATAAAAATGTAATAGATCCTGTGCGATGTCTGCTGGAAGTGAGACTGGTGAGTGATCCGGCTGTAGTACTAAACTGGCTGTACAGCTGAATCGGAAGTATTGAGCCAGATAGTCGGTAAACAATTGTGGGGTCGCATCGGCTTACTCGACCAAATGGTCTTGTGAAAATGGAGTCAATATGATTAACTCTGAAGGCGGGCGGATCATACCTCGCAATGGAAGTACAATAGGCACCAAGTCTGGAACTTCGGCATAGTGCATCTGGTCACGGAACATATACCGTACCCGCAACGACTTGGGAATCTTTGGCGCCGGGTCATGAAACCCCTGTATACCCGACTGCAAGCAAGCAATAAGCGCCATATGAATATTTCAGCGCATCTCCAAAAATCACCTTGGGTACCTTATTTGACACGTATAGCTGGCTATTATACACGAGCGCTTGAAGAGGTATCGTCACGTCTACATCAAGACCCGTTGTTTCATTGTCCACTGACGGTCCATAAGTGGCCTCCAAGATAACCAGTCCTAACGGGGGTGAGTATGACGGGGAACGTTGTACTCTGCCGTGAATGTTACCTCCTATCGCCCGTTCAGCATCCATATGTCTTCTCGCAGGCTCTCGCAAAAGGAGAATGGTATTCTCAGACTGCCTCATTACCGCCGACCTCTCCTCTTTCAGCGTTCTTCGGGCAGCATCAAAGTACCTGGATCCCCGTTCAGTAAGACCCCAAAAATTCGGGGCGGCGGCAACGTACTTGGCACGCTGTGCACGACGGCGAGGTTTGAGTATGAATTGATATCCAAGAGCCAATGCCGTGGAAGGTATTATGATAGAGTACAAAGCCAGTGTGTCATTATTCTCTGGCGAGAGAACGATCGGCAGGGTCCATTTCTGCCGGAGATATGATAATCTGATGGCACATTGAGTGAAGGTACGCTGATGAAGCGTTAGGCGGCTTACTCAAATCTCACGAACACCCCCCAGTTACCCACTCCAGCGGCAGTAGAAAAGGCACTCCTTTTTCCATTCCACGTTGCCGAGATGGAATATGCCGCGCCTGGTAAACCAATTTCCACGCCTGCTTTCAGGCGAAGGGCAAGCTCGTGAAGGAAAATGGAATAATTTACTGTGCAGCATGATTGAACGCCGTGAAGAACCAGGCCATACGACCACGATCCAACACCTGCGCCGAAGCCAGTGATTGACCCAGGTCCGTTGTCAAACATGGGTTCGGTGGGGTCTGGTGCCTGCGTGTATTCTTCTGGTAACGTCAGGTCAAACGGCTTTGACGAGTGCACGTGCAGCTCTAGACGACCAGCAGGCGACCCTGACGAGAACGTCCAAGTCGCTGACGCCTGGGTAGGGGAGTGACGGAACAATCGGCGACCGACAGATAAGGTTAAGAAAGGGGGTAAAGTTCGCCACAAAGAAGGGACAAAACCAGTTCGCAACATAACGGCATTGTTGTTGTCATTGTATGTCGTCGCTGCGGCGATGATGTGAGGTTTCAGGAATCCCGCTGTCAACTGCAACGGAAGGCATTCGCAGTTCCCTGAGTGATGAGCCAAAGGGTGTCGCGAACGTGTGAAGCTTACCTCGAGTGCGAATCGCGGGGAAAACTGATGCTGCAGAGTTCCCGTTAGAGTACGGGTGATACTCCGTGAGCCAGACTGAGCATGACCGTTGAGGGCGACAGTAGTTTTGGGTCCTAAGGGCTTCTAGAGGGTGAGATGGAGACAGTGTTTATCAGATCAGGTAGATTGGGTTGGGATGGAAGATCTGACCGTCACGTTCTGGCGGACTCCCAAACCAGTAACGCCAATGCCACGTATGCGGTTGAGAAGATTTCTGGAATTTGATGTGGAATCACCGCCGCTCGCGAATAGGGATGAAGCATTGATTGTACAAACAACCGAGCCTCTTGGCTGAAGAAGCTGTTCAAGGATGTCATGGCGGCGATCAAATTCCCATTCACTGAGTGCCGCCTGGATCTGATTTTCTGACCACTGAGTATTTTGGTTTGGGGTTTCAATATCGAGAGCGTACTTCTTCGTTATCTTTTGATCGCAGCTCCGTGGGCCATTTCCATTTCAGACCTTCTGGGCCTGGGTATTGAGGAACAGGGGAATTATAAGAACAGGGACGGGGCACAGCAGACGGGGCTTACCCAGACGATCGTAAACTTGTCTGTGTTGGAGCGAGAGCGAGCGAACGTGAGCGCCGCGGAGGAAAGAGGAGGTCTGGTAACGCACCGAAGAAACGGATCTGACAAGACTAATTTACACGACAGTTAGGGGAGATGGAAGACGTCAAGATGGAGCGGGGTCCGCGAGGGCCTGGGAGTGTCGGTGAATCTCACCTTCATAAGCCTTCTGGATGTCGAGAAATGTGGAGGCAGCCGTGTCCTTGGTGCGTTCGTCGTGTTGCTTGTCGGGGTGAAAAATGACGGACAAGGCTCTGTAGCGTTCCCTTATCTCAGCCTGGGATGCAATATTGGGCAAATTGAGCACGGCACTGGGTCAAAGGTGAGGGAGACATTGGACAGGGACGGAGTGGGACTGACTAGAGGTAGTCTGGTGTGTTTATGTTGGCCATAACTTGACATTAATTCTTTGTAGCTCAACCAAGGCGCGATGGTCATGTGACGTTTACATCATTTCCCCACGGCTGCTAAGTGCCACGTCGGTCTGAGCTCCCTTTGACTTCTTTTTGACCATCCCTCCATCATGACCTCCCGCATACATATTGGCCGCCCAGTCGCACCCAGTTACAACGCTGACCCACACGGCTTCTCCAATTCCCGCCCCTCCTCCGGTTACAGAGCCGCGAACCCAGACAACCCGCTGGAGAAGCTAAGGGTTCTTGCAAAACAGGTCGAGGATGCCATCGAGGTCCACTCACAACCCTTCCGACCCCACCTCCCCGCAATCGGTCGCTTTCTCATCGTCGTCACGTTCTACGAGGACGCCCTCAGAATCGTCACCCAGTGGAGTGACCAGCTATGGTATCTGCAATCGTGTGTTTTTCGCTTCCCTGCTCTACCGCTCCCTCAATACCTTTCAACAGCCACAGACACTTTTACTGGGGTCTATCCCATCTTTTCTTGTTTCTCAACGTCATTGTACGTGTCTTTCCTGGCTTTCTCGCTCCCCGTGAATCAATCCAGACAAATGTAGGTCATGCTCGCAGCCTCCTCATCCATTATATCGAAGCGTTTCACGGAATACGCAGTCCTTGGCCTCTTTCTTGTCGTCCTCTCGCAAGGTTTTGGTTATGGCCTCATCTTTGACTTGAACTTTTTCCTCCGAAACCTCAGTGTGATCGGTGGTCTCGTCATGGTGTTCAGCGAAACACTCATCTCCAAAAAGAAAAACTTTGCCGGTCTACCCTCAATCAGCGAGACAGATCGCAAGAAATAGTCCGTAACGTTCTTAGACTCTTTCTGGTCCCTCTGATCTTCTGTCTCCTCTAGTTTCCTCCTCGCTGGTCGCGTCTTGCTCATATTTCTGTTCCTCGGATTCATTCTTCAGGGCAAATGGAGCGTAGGTCGTGTACTCGTCTCTCTTTTCGGTCTTGCCGCATGCATCATGGTCGCTGTCGGCTTCAAAGCCAAGTGGTCCGCTACCTTCCTGGTCATCGTGTTGAGTGTCTTCAACGTCTTCGCCAACAATTGGTGGAGTGTGCACGGCACACATCCTCAGCGTGACTTCCTCAAGTAAATATCTGCTCGACTTCTAGTTCGTGTCACTCACGTGTATCCTTTAGATATGATTTCTTCCAGACGCTCTGTAGGTTCCGAGGGTGATACCGGGGTGTTGCTTGCTTACTGTTATCTACAGCGATCGTCGGTGGTCTTATCCTTCTTGTGAACATTGGACCAGGTAAAACTCTCTTGAAGGACCATCCTCCTACCATTGACTTTCTTTTTTTCAGGTGGTCTCTCCGTGGACGAGAAGAAGAAGACATATTGAGGGGCAGTCCGTCAGTTCCGTGGACGACACCTGCAGAGCGGAGGTAAATCGCATTGGTCTCTACAATTGACCCTGAGTACATACGGCGAATATCCAACATGATCTTGCTTGATGCAGGCACTCAGGTACACCCGATCTCTGGGTGTGTAAGATTCATGAGCGAGTGACCGCAAAAGTTGTACTTTATTATGAGTTATTAGTCACGTGTAATGTTCTCGAGTTTGGGCCATGTAGACGCCTTTTTGCCAAGATGAACGATGTCAAGGTTTACACGGTCAATGGCGCCGTTGCGGGAACATCCTCCTCGATACCTGACTGGCTCACGAAAACCAGGTCAGCGAAAGTAAAGGGAAAACGAGCTCGCCGAGAACATGTCGAGGGCCAACTAGAACTCATCCAGGGATTTGAGTTTCCAGAGGCGAGCAACAAAATCAAAACCACCCAGGACGGGCACCATGCAATCGCAACGGGGACGTACAAACCTCAAATGCGAGTCTGGGATTTGGACGAGCTCACCCTCAAATTTGAGCGGCATGGCGATGCTGAGAACGTCGACTTCATTGTAAGTGAGTCTTCCCGACTTTTTTTTTTCGCTGTCGAACCTCGTAACGAGGATACGGCATGCTCAGTCACAGATGACAGATACTGTCGGACGACTGGACAAAAACGATACACCTTCAAAATAACCGTACGATCGAACTGCACACGCAGAGCGGGTTCCATTATCGGACGCGCATCCCTCGTTTCGGTCGTTCTATCGCATACCACTACCCATCCTGCGATGCGTTCATTTCTGCGTCAGGAAATGAGATATACCGTCTCAACCTTGAGCAAGGACGTTTCATGAACCCGCTCGTGCTCAGCCCTCGAGAGGACGACCCTATTCTCGGGGTCAACTGCATAGACATCAATCCAGCGCATCAGCTGTTGGCATTTGGGATCGACGGGCGTGCGAGCGTGCAGTTCTGGGACCCCCGTTCGCGTTCCACTGTCGGTGTTCTCGATCTACCCAAGGCTCGTATCGCTCGCAGTACCGGACGGGCGAGGGTGATGCTTCCTGGCGTCGGGGATGCATCGTTGTCGGACTCTTTGGCGGTGACGGCTATTGCAGCGAGGTCTGATGGACTCTCATATGCAATCGGTACGTCTACGGGGCATACGCTCCTGTATGATATACGTTCACCGCGGCCGTTCGCGCTCAAAGACCAAGGGTATGGTCTACCACTGAAAAACGTCGCTTGGCTCGAAGGTGGCAGCCGCATGGCGGGCGACGGGATGGTCCTCAGTGCGGATAAAAAAGTCATCAAAATTTGGGACCGGAATACAGTATGGAGGGGTACTTTTTTCGTACTGTGTTTTATGCTCATGCACCTTTCCAGCCGTCGTCGAACTTTGTATCCGTCACTCCGGCCTCCGACCTCAATGACGTGCATCACATACCGGGGAGCGGTTTGCTTCTCACTGCCAACGAAGGCATTCAAATGGCAGTGTATTATATCCCTCAGCTCGGTCCAGCGCCCCGTTGGGCAAGCTTCCTTGAAAACATTACGGAGGAAATGGAAGACCAGAGTGTGCGAAACGTCTACGAAGACTACAAATTCATCGAGAGAAATGAGTTACGGACGTACGTTCTCCTCCCATGTCATTCATGTATGTGTCGCGTTAATCCTCTTCCCCTCGTACGTAGTCTCGGGCTGGATCACCTCATCGGCACGCCTGCACTCAAACCGTACATGCACGGCTATTTCGTGTCTCTCAAGCTTTATGACACTGCGCGCGTTATCGCCAATCCTTTCGCATATGCAGAGTACCGCGAGAAACTCGTCAAAGAACGTCTCGAAAAGTTGGCGGATACCCGTATACGTACGCGCAAGGACGGTGCTGCGACGTCTGTCAAAGTCAACAAGGCCCTCGCAGAGAGAATCGAACGAAACGCAGAGCGGGAGCGGAGGAGAGAAGAGAAGAAAAGGGCGAGAAAGGCCACGAAAACCACGGAGGAGGATGGAGCGGACGTTGCAGACGAGGCCATGGCTGTAGACAAAGAGGAAGTGGCTGGTGAAGAGCCGTTCACGCTTCTCAACGATCCTCGGTTCAAAGAACTCTTTGACAACCCTGACTTTGTGGTGGACGAGACGACCAGGGAGTATGCTCTCCTGAATCCCTCTTCCGTTGCGCTGAAGAATGCAAATTCATCCCGGGGGAAGACGGCTGTGGAGGATGAGGAGGACGAGAGTGATAAAATGTCATCCGACGGCTTGGGTAGCAGCGGTGATGAGAGCAGTGAGGTTGACAGCGACAGTGATGACAGCTCCAATGCCGGTGGTGGGTATGGAGTAAATGATTTCATTTCCGGGTACTAACGCCATTCACTGCAGAGCTGAATAAACATGACCCCCGGTCCAGACCAGGGCAGAAAAACGCGCGTCTTGAGCAAGTCTACTCACGGACACGCGACGCCAATCGACATTCGTCGAGTAAAGTCCAATTTGTACCTCTGGTGGCTCAACCCACCGTGGCAACTGACAAGACGAACGATAAGGACGCTCCGTTTGGACGACGCCTTGCTTCTCGGCAGCTGTCAAAGTCCTCTGTCGAATCACCTTCGACCGTGCAGTTTAGCACAGATGGCGGGATGGAGATCAGTTTTATTCCCTCCGGAACTGGTGATGATGACACGAGGACGCATGGGCGAAAGAAGGACGTCCGGAAGGGTGTGGAAGTATTTGGGGCGGGTATGGAGCGGGGTGTGGAAGAGCTGAAAGGCGAGATGAGCGAGAGCGAGCGGAATGGTCGAAAGCAGCGTAGAAAGGGGGTGCGGAGTGGAAGTAGAAACGTTTTCAGACAATTGAGCTCGTAGCTGTGGCCAATTTCCTTGTTTTGTCTCTTACGTTTGTGAAATGGAAGATCACTGTAAGTCGTTGCCAAGAATCCCCCGACCAGAGCTCGTCTTTTCAGACGCTACTACCTTGTAGCAACACCATCTCAATATGCTGCCTCTGCTCGCGTCCCACTCATAAAGTCGCCTGCTGTGAGGGTACCTCCCCCAGTGCGTCCTTCCCATCGCACCACCACCAGCTCTCGATCTCATACATCCCTCCTTCCAGGTCGATCTCCCCCCAGACATCCATCCTCTTCCCGACAGTGTGACACCCTACGTGAGTCTTTTCCTCGCAGGTTGTCTCCGAAAACCAAACGCCCCATCCCCCACGTTCACACATCTCCACCCGATGTACGTCTAGTTCGCCTATCCGTTCGTACTCGAGCCACACACCCTCACCCTCGAATCATCCCGGCGAAACACGCTCGCCGCCTACGCTGCACGACGCGAGGGACTGCTTCGATCCCGCGAAGACGACAAGGAACAGCGACGACGGGAAGCGCTCAGACGGGTCGCCCCTGGATTCGATGGCGACGGAAGAACCCTGCTCGAGCCCGTGCGGAGTCATACAGCAGCATCCGAGACCGCCGGCGGCGGCCAGGTTTCGGAGAGCAGAGGGAGTGTCGATGTCATGGACGGTCTCGTGGACGAACTCGAGAGGATGGTCGCTGCTGCTACTTCTCGCTAGGACAGGACAGGCCCGATTGGTTATCGCTGTATTTTGTGTACAGTGCCAGTGACGCGGCCTGACATCGGTTGCGACTCCGTTCCTCTATTATCTTATTCTCGATGATCCTTACTATGAACAAGGTTCCCACACAATGGGACAGCCAGCCGTCGACTCATCTGGTAATCGAGAGCGACCGATCTGCTGCAAGTGGATCGGGGAACGTGGTTGGGACGGACTTGAAGTGCACTGAACGGTACGGACACAACAGCAGTGCTACAGCAGCTCGTCAGGCAGAACCAGGGTCGCCGTCTTAACCTCTCACGATTGCACGCATCGAAAAGGGGCTCTTTGGAGGTGACCCGGCATCACTTCAACTGCGGTGGTCAGTGTAGGTGTCGTCTTTTCCTTGACGTTTGAGTAAGATAGGAGCTTCAAGGAAACTTTAACCCAACTACTCGTCCTCACTGTCCCTTTTTGAAAGCAGCTTCATTACCCATCGAGGCCAGTCCAGAGAAACCAGTCAGCAGCAATCCCCGGCTTGCTCGGGCTTATGGTGTTGCCGTCGCCTTCGAGCGAACATTTGTCAACCGGGACGATGCTGCGCTTCGGATGTTTGCTCGAGTGCTTGGATACTGTTTCCGCGAAGCACCATCTCAGACACTCCTGTCAAGGCATCGCAACTGAGATACTTGATGTGTGGAGAACGAGGACGAGTTGGCAGACTGCGGAAAACGGTACCTGGTGTATCTCATCGGTCTATGTACATCTCCTCTCTAGGGATCCTTTTTTTTATTGACCTGTTGTTAACCAAAGGACGAGCGAGTACAACGATTACCCCCACTCCACCAGCTCTGAACGATTGTGCGATCAGGAGGGATGTAAGTCGGTCTTTTCCAAGCTGTGACCATCCACGATGCTATTCATAATCCCCAACTTGAAGGCCTTACTTTGGGATGGGTATCGGTGTGTTGTCACTGGCGCTGTTGACTACGATTGAGCACTAGAAGATGAGAAAGATATATCAGTTTGCAGGGCGTATATCCAAGACCCATGTTGTCCCCCATCTTTCCACAGTCCCTTGGGATGAAGATCAAGGAACATCGGGTGGAAAGGGGAGAGGGGAAGCAGTATACAAAGTTCCGTTTCTCCACGCCTCCGCCTGTACGGTGACAATACTGTTCATAGCTCAAACTATCCCAAAAGCCTCTGGAATACCCTGGCAAACATCCGGTTAAACCCATCCCTTGGGTTGGAACTTGGGTTGATCAAGGGTATTGACCATCTCGAAAAACGTAATGACGTTTTGTACACTGCAAATAGATGCTTTCTTTGAGGAACTTGATATCATGGTTTTCGAACTTTTTGGTATGCGATTCGAATCCAGTCCCTCGAATGTTGTATTTACTAAATTCAACGCAAAAGCGGGTCAGCCAGATATCTTCAAGATTACTATCTTGCTATCCACGTTACCTCGCTATGCTCGAGTTTCATGTCTCTCTGGGGGATCACAAACACGCCAGTGACATTCAACGCAAATTTAATATCCTTTTGGAACATCAACGCTTTAGCCCTGGTTGCGAATTTGGCAACCATTTATCCCACCATCTCTTTGCTGGGATAATTCGGAAAAAATACACTACACCGGTTTTATTCTCTTGTATCACAAAGTACTACCCTCGTCTTGATCGAGTAAATGTATATATTAGCTGTTTGATGTCGCCCATGGGTCTTCTCCTGCTGACCCTCTAGATATGGACGACCATCCTGAGCGCAGTGGGTTGCTACCAAGATCAGCGTCATGCGTTTTGTGTGAACCTTGCGGAGGTCTTTGAGTCGACGAGTAGGTTCCCGACAGGGAGAAACCCGAGGTTGATCCAGCAGGTGCTAACGTGGTCGAGGATGGTGAGAACGAGCCCTGGTTGCTCATCGAAAGGAGCCCGCTCGAGGCGCTGGACGATGAAAGCGACACCCGCAAATTACGGGTCGGTTCAAAAGGGGGAGCTTTGCTGGATAACGTCGATGAACCCATGGAACTCGTTGAGCGGGACAGTGATGACGACGACGTGGACTGGGAAAAGATCGTGTTGGTTGAGTGTGACAACGCCGGCGTTGCCGAGTGGGTAAATCCTGAAAACATTGATGAGGAAGACGAGCGCAAGACCCCTGAAGGATGAGGTAGGCCAGGCGGATGTGAGAGTCCTGAAGCACTGAGGTCGTTGCTTATTCGATAGGTGGATTGTGACCGAGGCTGGTGGCGAGGAAAGTGTGGAGGTGAGATTGGTGGTTGACCAGCTCTCTGTGCAAGTGGACGTGCGATCGTACCAGGATGTGACTGGCGGCGCCGCTGTGTTTCTGTCCTCGAAGGGTCTCCGTACAAGCTATCCCATACGTCGTCGTTCTGGAAACCGCCCCGTTCGGCGACTTCGATTTCCCGTTGGATCTCGGCGACCTGGGCCTCGAGATCCGGGACCACAGAGTTCTCCAGCCTCTCCTTCTTCACCGTCATTCGCTCTAACCTCTGGTTCAACGTCGCACACTCTCCCTTCATGCTTTCCTTCCTTTTCCCCCCCTCCTCTTCTCGTTTCTCTCGTTCCGCTCTGACCGCGTCACCTTCACTCTTCACCGTTCTTAGAACGTCTTCGGCTTCCGACTGCCTTTTCCTCAGCCCTGGTAATTCTTGTTCGTCGGCTGCTGTCAGCTGCTCGACTTGTTCCCGGCTTTCATTTGCACGTCGCACGGCATCTTCAAGGGTGCGGACACGTTGACGCGCTTTACCTTCTGCAATGCCGGCTTTTTCCGACGCTCGTTTCAACACATCAATCTCAGCGCGCAAGCTGGTTGTGGTTTTATTCGCGTCGCGTCTCGAGGACTTGAGAGCCGTTTGTAGCGTAACCTGCTCAGCGTGCAGGGCGTTTAGCTGATGCGAGAGCGTTCGTAGGCGTTCTTCCGGAGTCGGCGTCTGGGAATTCGACGGGGCAGACTGGGAATATTCGTTGACGTTGCTCGTCGATGCAGACAGAGCCTCTGGCGCAACGATAACGTGATGGTCATCGTTTCGCTCGTCATCCAAGGTCGTATTCTCAGCGTCTACATCCCACGCTGAGCGTACACCACGCCGAACACACGTGTAAACGCACCTTCGGTGGTGACCTGCTTTCGCATCGTCCCTCCGCTGACGAGCGCCAGGTCGATGTCATACTGTCTCCCAGGGTGCAATCCGTAAATGACGATGATGGCTTCATCAGCGTGATCGTTCATGCGAAGGATGACGCGCTGCCAGTTTGAGCCGTTCACGTCTACGGAGAGCCCGTGCGACATCGCATCCGCGATAATCCCGCGTGAGTCCAAGACAACATCACTGTTCGTGTCGTTCGAGGTGTCTCCGGTGAGCTCCGGTTTCGGCTCATCGTCTGTGGCGTGTCGAGTATCGAGGGATGACGAAAGGATGAATGTAGCGGAAACGGATGTTATTTCTCGTACTGCAAGCGTGAGGTGAGGTGTCCATGGACGTATGGTATGCCACTCAGAGGGGCTAGATGTAGATGGATCCGGAGCAACGGCAGTTGGCGCATCACCCATGTGGAGTAGTAAATTGTATTGCTCAAGGCTGACTTTCCGAACGCGAAGTGGCTTATGTTTTGAACGGTGAAGAGATCCTAGACAATGGGTTGAGTATCGGTTCCGTGACTCGCGCGTTCTCTCGCGCTTGAACGTAAGTTGGATTCCGGTGGCCCGCGTTGTGTGGCAACTCGTAAGCCAAGGTGGTAATTGCTCCCAATCCGGCGTTGTTTGGATCTAAAGCCTTTGGTAAACATCTAAATAAGGAAATCTTGGCTTGGCAACAAATATCACTCCGCCGTCACTACGAGACGGTCATATTCTCGTCACGCTGATACTGATCTTGCTTGATCATAAACGGGGTTTCTCTGTCCTGTGGGTTGACAGGCACATCTAATTCACTCGAACAATCCAGGATTGTGTCTATAAGTACCAACACGTGAATACGAAGAGGACATTCCTAATGTTTCAAGATGATTTTTTCTGATGTCTAATCTTTAGGCTGAGGTACGGGGAAGCTGTACACGAGAGCTACGAGCCAAGCGCAGAAAATTACCCTTGAGAAAATGTCCTTGCGCTTCTGCAAGGTCGAACGGTGTCTGTCCGTCCACATTTCTTGCAGTGAGGTCAGAACCATGGTTGAGCAGAATCCCGACAAGCTCCCACGACTCCTCTTGAGCAATGTGTGTATCGGGTATAGGGTTACATCTTAGGGCGAGGTGCAAAGGGGGTCTCCATTCGGTGCAGTGATGTTTACACTGGCTCCTTCACGAATGAAGAAGCGGGTCAACTGTACCGCGTGGGGTGAGCGCCAAGGATTTTCGGGTGACTGCGACGAGGAGAACATCGGCAGGGAGTGACACACTTTGCAAAAG
>JBBPNB010000074.1:0-47601 GCA_038090635.1 Rubroboletus satanas
AGTTGGAACAGTGCCCAGCTCATAAGTATATTGGTATCGGTACCTTTGTGCCTATGAAGACTTTGGTTTCTTGTTCTAGCGATCATTGGTTAGCTATAGGAGGCAGAGCAAGGCAAAAATGCACTCACGTATGCGACGGCATCAAAGTCATATTTTATGCCAACTTCTGCCAACTTGCGTTTGCGTTCTTTCTGACGTTTCATCAGCCGTTTTTCTGCCCTCTGGATTCCCTCCTCCGTTCGGGACTTGGTGTCGGAAACGATGTCAGCTCGATATGGATGTAAACATACTATGGTTCACCTTGTTGTGTTGCACCCGGGCTATACGATCTCGGGGGACCGGTCTCCATTTTCGATTTGCACCCACCCACAGCTCTGGGTGAACCTCATCCTTGGGTATCACCTTGCATTTGAGTATATGTCCCATGAGTAAGTAGTTGTCCATCGTCTCCGCAACGATCTGTGCGACGGAAGACGAGTCAAACTCGAGGAATGCATAATGTTTCGATTTTCCGGTCTAAGAAGACATATCATCGGCGTTTGGAGAGAGAAAAGAACGAACAAGGAGATACAGACCTTTTTATTCCGGGACACACGCAGACGCAATACCTCGCCAAATTGCGAGAAATAGGCTCGGAGTTGATCTTCGTAAAAGCCATGCGGCAGACGACCGATCGAGATGACGCCTTTGTCGTGTTTCTGGTGGTGTGATGAGCGTATACGAGGGGGTTGAAGTGGACGGATATACACACTTGTTGCCGCTGGGCCCGCTCTAGCTTTTTCTGCACTGTAGCATCGTCCTTGGCCACCGTAGGCAGCTTTTCAACATCGATCCCATGCTCTACAATAACCTCCTCGTCGGAAGAGTCTTCGTCATCGGTAGAGAAGCCGTGCAAGTGGTCCTCGTCGCTCATTTTGTTTCGAGGGTAGAATCTATATACCGTAATTGACACACATCATTTTAGACAGGGCTTGGGATAACAAAGCCTAACAACTTCCACTGCTTCACCTACTACGAGCTGCTCAACTCGAGATGGTACCCAAGTTCGCCAATCCACATTCGCTATCGCAGGATGTGGAAATAACCACACGCTCAGAGATTGCTGAACGGGCAGGGTATGCTTCAGGTGTTCCTGATGCGAACAGTCGCTCCCTCAAACGTGATCTGGACAACATACTTCGAGACGCCTGGGGAGATGTTCTTGCAGAGACATCCAGCCCATCAAGAACCAAAAAGCACCCGAAGACCGCCGAAAGTCGCATAAACGATGACGGTCAACTCGGTAGGGACCCTTTGCACCGAGGAACGTTGGTTCTCAAGCATCCAATAGTATTCCGCCTCGTATCCAGCACGAAATGTCCGCAACCCATCTCTCTAGACCCTAAGCGACCATCCTCGCCTGTGTATGTATCTCCGTCCCTGAGTACCGTGAGATATTTCACGATCGCACCAATCTCACCAGATTGAGAGGGCCCGACTGCGAGGATGACAGAATACAAGCTGAAACACGCAGGACACGTGCGCTGTCTGTCGTGGTGGAACCGGAAGAACTGCGAGGAGCGGATGTTTCAACATGGCAGCTCGATCGGAAGGTGGTACAGTCTTGACATGCTTGCTGTGCCTGTTGTCACGACTGAGACGTCATTTTCCGTAGCCTGTCACTGTGGAAACCAAGGTACCACTCGGTGATCCGCCTCTTGCTCTACCTCCTTTGCTCGTTACTGAAGAGGCTCGCGCAAGGAAGACTGTTCGACGAGTCAAAACTGGAAATCCACAGGCTAGTGAAAGTTCCGCAGCTTCACCGCACGAGCCCCGGCCGTCTTGCATTGTCCTGCCTGTGATATCCGTCCCCGGCCATGGAAAAATACCAGGCAAGAAACGTCGAAAGCCTGTCCAAGAGAGACCGCCCCCAGCTTATTGGAGACCCTCGCCTGAACTGCGAGGAAGGTGTATGGGATATGCGCTGGGCTATCCGTCTAGCTGGGTCTCTGACCGTCGATATGTACGGGATACGATGAAAAGGGGAGTTGAATCCACCCCGACGTGTCATGCTGTGCACGATACGCCCAAGTCAGAGTGACATCACTACTGCATTTTCCACTACAACCAACACATCATGTCTGGCACACACACCCTCCCCGACCTACCGTACAGCAACGATGCCCTCGAGCCATACATCATTGCAGAGATCATGAGGCTACACCACGACAAGCACCACAAAGCATATGTCGATGCCCTCAACGCTGCCGAGAACAACTACGCCAGAGCCACTACCCCTAAAGAGCGCATCGCCCTTCAGTCTGCCCTTCGTTTCAACGGCGGTGGTCACATCAACCACTCCCTCTTCTGGACAAACCTCGCACCTGCTCCAGATGGCAAGCATGCCAAGGGCAACGGCGGTGTTCTCATGGATGGGCCCTTAAAAGATGCCATCAACATTGACTTCGACTCCGTGGAGGACCTGATCAAGGAGTTCAATGCCACCACCGCGGCCATTCAGGGCTCTGGCTGGGGCTGGCTTGTATGTTCTTCACAATGATGTTGCCCCTTTCTTCTCACATCCTGGCAGGGCTGGAATCCCAAGACGAAGGTTCTAGAGGTCGTCACCACAGCCAATCAGGACCCTCTTCTCACTCATGTACCCATCATTGGCATCGATGTCTGGGAACACGCATACTATTTGCAGTACTTCAACGCCAGGGTTGCGGTGAGTAAATATATGCGTCCGTGAGACCCCCTGAGACTGACTTTCTCGGCTAATGTTATCAGTACCTCGATAATATTTGGAACGTCGTCGACTGGGAGGAGGGTGAAAAGCGATACAATGATGCCGTCTCTGGCTCCAAGTTGTAACTGTAAGCATGTGGTAGTGGGATGGAATGCCATTTGGAACGAATTGTATCTGTATCTGCAATACTAGTACTGACTTGTCTTTCCTCGTCCCCGTCGTGCGCTCGAGTGTATGATGGTCTGTGGGAGGTGTCAAACGTAATGCGACCAGTACACACGGTACCGGTCGACCAATCACGCAAGATTGAAATTTGATAGGCGGCCATCGAGGCACATATTCCCGATATTGTTGTCTGAAGGCTGACGACTGAGGAGCGACCGTAAACGGGACGTCTAATACACTACATCGGGGCTATAGTGGACGAACAAGAACACAAAGCCAAGGGGCGCACTCGGGCCAGCGGTAAAGCACGAGCGTGGGTGGGCTAGGCTCGAGCGATCGCGGAACAAAAGGTATCAAATTGAAGAAGGCTTAAATTAAGGGCGCTGATGAGAGGTCTGAACCCAATCCGAACCGGTTAATGCGCAATCACGGACGAATATGAAAATACGGGGGGCCGCTGCAAAGTTCCGGGCTAGTGCGAACGTGCGCGCGTCTCCAACATTCCACGCTCCAAACGGGCTCCAAATCGAGTTCGACGTGGCCACCAGAAGAGGACAACCCCGAATTTTGAGTCAGGTGGTCGAGTGATACTGTATTTCTGTCCCTTGGGCTCGGGACGTGATTGCCTCCGGGCAAACAGTTCTTCCGACAACTCACCCATGATCGCCACAGGAAGAGAGTATCATTCATTTATAGAAAGGCCGTGGCATGGCATGGCATTCTCTTGGTCTTGCCCAGCTAACGTTGATGAGAATTGCAGTGACTGGATGTAACGGCCTCGTTGGCCAACCCGTCGTCTTGAGGGCCCTCCAGACAGGCCATGCCGTCGTCGGAGTCGACAAGACCGCCAAAGAAGACACTGGGTTCCGCTACGATCCGCGATTCACCTTCGTCCTCGCAGACCTGACCAACTTTGAAGAGGCTCTCAAGGCATTCCAAGGATGCGATGCCATCGTGCAGCTCGCTGCCATCAATCAACCGATAGACTATAAAGTCAACACACACAACTGGTGAGAATATCTCCCAGCGCCGACCGGCGCTCATGCTCTGAGATGAACATCCTATCTGTGCGCCAGCAATGTGGTGGTCAGCTGGAACGTACTGCGCGCCGCTGCAGAAGTAAAGTCGCCTCGTGCTCCACATGCCCGAGTTATGTCCAGCTGAAGCGTTGTTCGCAGCTCGGGATAGAGCGTGTGGCGCAAGCATCCTCCGTGAACGTCCTCCGTGGCGTCTTCAGTGTCCAGCCCCAGTTCGATTACTTCCCGATAGACGAGCTTCATCCGACGCTCCCGGACGAACCGTATGGGCTTTCGAAATTGTGAAAACCCCCTATTTGCCATGTTTCGAAAGTGGTTGATCTCATTGAAATATACGTACACCTTACAGAGTCGCCGAGATGCAAGCCGATACGATTGTCCGAAGGTACCCGAATATGCGAGTGGCTAGCCTCCGGTTCCACATGTCAGTCCCAACGAGGACTCGAGCCTACCGGAAAAACTACGAGCGTTCGAAGGGCGACCTCTGGGGGTATGCTCAAGAAGACTCGGTGGCAGAGGCGTTTGTGAGGGCTGTGGCAGTAGAGAATGACGAGTGGAAGCGGCACGAGAAGTTCTTCATTGTTGCACCCCAGGTCGCTGCTGACGAAGGCTGGTTGGACCTAAAGCAAAGGTACTTTCCGGATGTTCCACTGAAGGAAGGATGGGTAAAAAATGGAGAGAATAGCTTCTTTGACTGCAGCAAAGCGGAACGCTTTTTCAGATAGGTACATAGGGATTATGCATAGGGGTTCGTGAGATGGAAACCGCGCAATGAGAATAGTGTAACTTTAAAGATCATCGATCATGCTGGATGTAGGAATGTCTGCAACTGTGCAATAGTTAGGCCAAGTATTGGCTAAGTAGTGAGGAAAGTCGCACATATTCCTCGTAATGATGCAATACTTCGCGAAGTTGCTTCCTTGATATTTCAGCCCGGTAGAGAATCTCATCGTCAGTCCGCTTCCCGTCAAAGTATTGGTTGATTCTGCAAGACAAGTTAGGAAGACTGTCGTCCAACTGTTCGAGATGCATGCTTACAACTCGAATCGCCTTGCAATGTGTTCATCCTTTCCCTCTGACATCGCGGCAAGCCACCTCCGTTCTAGCGGAGATGCGGTTCCCGGATCACTTATCATAGATGGAGAAATAGTGTCCTCGGCAGTTCCCCACCCAACATTGTCCTCGTCGGATTCCTCGGTGACATCTTCATCGTCCTTTTCCTTATTCGCATACGATCCGGTGACCTCACTGCCCAACTCCGACTCGATGGAAGGTATACGCCTGGAGTAACGTCGTGCGCTCTTCGGGGACAATGACAACCACGCAATGCCAGGATTCCCGGGTCTCTTGTCCATTAGTGATTCAGGTTCAAGAAGTTTGCTTGGCCTGCGTCCGCGAACATGTCGACCACCCGATCGTTCTAGTTTCCGTTCATGAGCATCACGGACGTGAACTTTGAGTTCCGACGTCGCGATAATCCGTACGTGGAGATGGAGAGTGCATAAGAGGTCGTGCTTCAGCATCCAGAGTACAACGTCGTGATATAGAGCAATGTGTTCCTTGGAGCGGACGACAGCAGCGAAGAAATGGTTATCGGTTTGTTTGGAACTGGCCGCCGAGATGGTTGCGAGGAGAGACGGGAGGGGCGGAACGATATGTTGAGGAAACATTTCTTTAAATTCTGCGGATAGTTGAGATAATCTTGATATAGCAGATTGAGGTGGAAGTCTCCTTTTTGGAGAAAAGGTATTTCACGTACGCAGTATCAAATCTGGGAGGGAGGGTAAAGATGGTCTTTAAACCGTTGTGAACGACGTCTACAAGCTTTGCTCTTCTGTGATGGACAAGCCAACGGACTGCTGGAAATACTTCAGATTCTAGGTCCCAGTCCAACAAACTCGCCATGTCTGCAAGCCTGTAAAATGCAGATGTCGACACAGGTGATTTAGGTCGGAAAAGGCGAACATACGAAAGAGAGACGGAGGCAGTTTCCAGGAATTTGATTAGACGGTCTGCATGATCTCTCTCCTCGGGTCTCACGTGTGGACCCCTGAGATTTGTGTATGGATCGAGAGCATCGTCGGCATCGAGAAGAAGTAAGCTTTTCCATGGAGCTAGTGCAGGTAGACGCCATCCAAAACTAAGATCGTGACCCCACACCCTTGCTTCGTCCTCGTCTTCCTGATGGTCTACACAGTCGAGTTCATATTCTCCTTCGTTGTGTAAAAGGTGGTCTAAATAAGGAGGAAGTTGCAACTCCAAGGGGAGATTATTGAGTGTGATGCATCCCATTGAGGATGATTTAATAGATTCGAAGAGCGTTTTCATCGCCGCCGCAATAGAGGAAACCTGAAGGGCATGCGAAACGTATTTTGAGAAGGCCTCGCCTAACGCTGTCAGCTCGCTCCGACTGGGATCTCAAGAGTTTGATACCTTTGGCAATGTATTCTGCCTCCAAAGCACCTAGGATGTCACACTCTGCCTCCACGAAGTTAGATATTACTTGTTCTTGGAATAGTACTGCCGCGACCGTGAATGCTATTTGATTATAGATCACATGGAAGTACCTGGCAACATTGCCATTTGCTGATGACGAAGGATCAGGCAAATCCAGCACCAGGACGAAATGGAACATGTGCAGCCATGAATTGCGGTTCTGGGCCGTAGGACGTAGTTCCCCATTGACGGACCTCTCGGATTTGTTGTCATCCGTATCACGATTTCGTGAACCTCTTCCCCTGGAAATGGATTTGCTCCTCTCCGATTTAAAGCGCCAAATCCCGTCGTCCTCTGCTGAGACTGGGTGACCGATAAATGCCAAGTCATCGATGATGAGCTCGAATTTCTGATGGCAAAGGGCCCCCTGCGGACACAGCATTTTGGACAAAAACTGCGTTGGATAATCGAAGATGCTGTGGTATTCGTCAGCCACTGTACCCTCTTCATATTCGTCATCAAATGCATCTCCTTTGGAGGGTGAGTTGCGGCCGGATGAAGGGAGCTGTGTGTTTCTGGAAAAAGACCTTGTCCGGTCACGTTCTCCAGATGGCGCCCGCCATACATAGTTGTCCGCGCCCTGTGGAAGGTCGTGGTGGGAGTGAGTGCTTTGTTCGAATCTATCCGCTGTGTCGGTGGAGATGGCATTATGATGAGCTGTCCTCCACGGGTTGTCGAGCTCTGGCCCACAGATATGAGGCAATGGACGTATGAGCCTAGATGACGACTTGGGTACTGGCGGCCATCTGAAAACTAGACTGGGACCTTTTGCGGACGAGTTGACGAGCAAAAGGGACAAGAGAGTCTCTGCCATTTACTGTGACCGTCGAGATATTCGGTGCAGTTGGTAAGACACCACGCATGTAGATCAGTCAGTGTCGGGCTTACTATAAGGTCTCAAAGAGATCGATTGGACTGTCTTCCTCTGAGGGTGTTCGCGAGTAAGCTGCTCCAAATGAGGTGTTGTAGTAATACTTAGTATCGTAGTTTCCCCTTGAAAAGGAAGTCAAGACTGGCGGGTTCAATCCTTGATTGTAGCTAACCAGGATCGCCAGCGCATGAACCAGTAGAAAGTAACCCGCTTCAAAGGTTTTGTTCTCTCGTGCCAGTGATGGCCACGTTCCACGACATTATCCCGCTGAAGACAGGTGTTGCTCTCGAAGTCGCAACCTCACGGCCCGAGCAGGAACACTTGTGCACTCGAGTTGCGTTTTGCCTCCATCCATGGTCACGACTAGGTGGATGTATGTACGACTCGTGGGTACAACGTGCTTTTGTTGGATTACTGCCCTTTTGAAGTACTGGACTTGTGCAGGACTGTTCAGACCATTGTCAAGTTTTTGCAAGACAATGATTTCTATGTGGTGTACTACAACTCTCGGGGTGTCGGAAAGTCAACTAGCTCGCCCTCTTTCACCGGAAAGACAGAAGGTAGTGATTTGGAAGCATTGGTTCAGCGATTTTTGGAGGGACATCCACAGGTCAGCTCTGTGACCTTTATCGTGCGTCGTTCTCGAAAATGTCTGCATGCAACTCGCGTCGAACTGAAACGATAGGGGTATTCTCATGGCTCGCTGATAGTGACGCTGCACCCCGTGTTACCCTCCCACATCAAGACGTCTTATGTGCTGCTTTCGTATCCTCTTGGACCGAGGGGACTATTGACCATGTTTCATTCGAGAATGTACTCTTCAGCACTGACGTCCCTGCTGCGTGATGTCCGCGCTCGGTTGCTCGTCGTTCACGGAGACCGGGATGACTTTACGAGCCACTCCCAGTATGTCACCTGGACGGAGTCACTCGAGACGACGGAGGGTGTTCGAGCACAGTTGAGGATAGTAACCGTGATGGGTGCAGGTCATTTTTGGCACACTGAGACGTCGAGAGCGGCGCTGAAGGAAACGTTGGAGAACTGGCTTCCTGGGCCCGAGTGAACTTGATGTATGATACAGGTACTTGGATTATTGAGTTGTCAGTCGGACACTGCCAGGGTCGAGTTGACAAGGACTGCCATACAGTTTGTGTCATCGATGCCGCTACCAAAAGCGTGACGCGGTGTTAGACCTGGTTGGATTGCCAACTGAGCAAGTTGAACGGCAACCGCAACCGCAACCATCGTCCCGACCACATTTCTTACTTTCTTTATTTCTCAGATACGCAAGTTCGTATTTCCTTTTCTCCTTCAGCTCCAGGAGAGTGCCAGATGTCAGTCATGCTTCCTCCTCCTCTCTCGTCCGATCTCGCACTGACAACGCTCCATCCTCCTCATCTCACAGGCCCTTGCCCGACGAGAGACCACGCCAGAGTGTTGCCAATCTCATCGGCCGCTTTGAGCAACAAGGAAAACGACAAGCTTCTCCCGCTGTCCCCGTGGCTCCGCGCAGCTCCAGTGTCTCGTCACAAATAGCCGGCGATGCTGCGAAAGAAGAAGTCAAGGAGAAGAGGGAATGGCCATCCAAACCCGTGGCATCTGCTGATATTAAACTAGTCGCACCCACACTCTCTAGTTCACCTTCTTCTAGCATGTCCAAGCCTGCTGTCGTGAGCCCTCAGCCCATCCCCGACCCCACTCCCCCAGTGGACATCCCCACCACGCCGGCTCCTGTATCACCGGAGCCAGTAAAGTCTCCTCCATCCAAAGGCAAAGCTGTCTCCGCCGGGAAGTCGATACCTACAACGGGAACGCGGCGGGCAGTAGCGTCTCCCGCAAAATCTCGCTCCCCTGTCGTCAACAGCTCCTCTGCCAAGTCTTTGGTTAGCTCTCCTCCGAAGACGTACCTCCAGTCGTCTGTTTCGCAGCCTCTCCGGCCCCAACATACTGGCCAGTCCGTTGTATCGAATCCTTCCACAACACGCCAAACACGCACGGTTCCCAGAACTGCACCATCGACCCCCTCCCGTCCCAAGTCAGCAGCCGCACAAAACCAGCCTGTTGTACGACCGAAGACGCCATCTTCCGGTCTGTTCGCTCCTACAGCCGCATCACTTGCGCGTTCTCGTAATGCCCCTCCGCCACCCCCACCACCCGTTAGGAAAGTGACCCTGAGTAGCGATGCAGCAGAGAGGCTTAGCAAGCCTACGGCTGCATCGTTGTCCAAAGCGCGCGCGCCAGTTCCCCCTGTCCCAAGCCCTGCAAGAGTGACAAAATCCGCCTCAGCTGGCGCTCATGGTTCGACTCCTCGAGGGCCGTCGAAGCTCAAAGTTGGACGCACACCCGTGAAACCAAAGCAGGCTGTTGATACGAAGGAGGGAATCGCGCCTGGTCCTGCTTCTGCTTCTTCTGAGCCTTCCCGTGACTCGAACCACCTCGCGGCTGATTATGCGGAGAACGGGCATGAGTCAGGGACAGTCGCGTTTTCGGATGTTGGTTCGGCAGAAGATACGCATGGCCACCCAGAAGTTGTCGGTGATGCGACACACGAGCCTGTCGCAGACGAGGATATGCACCCTGATCCTGGACTTCATCCTGAGCAGCAGGGTGAACATCCTGCCGAAGAAGAGGCCCACAGTTACGAACATGTTGCCAAGAACCTTCCGGAGGAGGCTGTGCGTGAACATGAACAAGTTCGTTTGGAAGTTCACGAGGACTCCGTTCCCGAACCCGCTGAGTCACATTCCGGTGAAGTGATCAGCAATGACAGTCTCAAAGTCGAACATACTGCTCCCGGAAATGACATTGAAGATATCGTCAACCTCCTTGAAGGCGCTTCACTGTCGAAACCGCGTCCGCAGAGTATCGTCAGCATTCCTGACGAAGACGGGGAAATCCAATACTGAGCACGTATCCTGTCGATTTGCTAACATTGTATATGATCCAGATATGCACAAATTTGTCTGTCCTTGTGCATACCGTTGGTGGTGAGTCTCCTCGTCGGTTTCCGTGGTGCATACGATAAGCATCACTGATTACTTATAGAACGCTCCATCAATCCAGTCTTTCACAACTACGGTCGTTTAGTTCCGCGATGATGTCTGCTGCGGTTTTCTGACTTCTCATATATTATTTGTTTTGGTCCTTTCTCACTCGAGCCTTTGCTTTACCACACGAATCATCTCAACCAACTTCTTATAACACATCACACTTGGGTTTCGGAGATCACTCAGTTTCACATGTATGTTCCCAGTCTAGGTTGGAACAAGTACTGGTTGATATATACCCTGATCCATGTAATTTGGATCCAGCCATTAGGAGTACTTTAATGGGCAGGGGAAAGGTGAGGAACAAGATAATTGCAGTATATCGATAGCATGATCAAAACAAAAAGCTTTGCGAGGTAGAATTACAGAACGGGTCCGGAAGGCATAGTGAATTTATTTCCCCACTCTCTTGAGCATGTTGGCCATTTTCTTGGCAGTGAGGAGGCGTCGGGTGGGCAGAGGACTATCACCCGCTTCTCTGATTCTCTGGTAGTTAAAAAGTTAGCGAGCTTAACTTGGCAGACTGTGGTACCTTACCCTAAGTTCAAAGAAACACATGTTGAAACCTCCCTTCCCTGCACGCTTCGTGGCCTGGGCAAGAATAAGAAAGTGACACCTTGAGGCAAGGGATGGCACCTACTGAATCCACCACGTAGAGCCCGTCATATCTGTACCTGCCAACGAATGTGGGTCATTGCACAACCATCAATATCGGTGCGTCTCACCCTGTGGCAGGCGCGTAGTAACTAGAGTTATTCTTGCCTCGTACCACTCGCACCGGCCGCTTTGTCTGGGAGGAAATCTGAAGGGATGTGAGGCACAACAATAGACGGTGCATTGGGGGACCCACCCATAAAGATTTATTTGGAGGATCATCAAACGACTGGTGTGCGCGTTGCTGCTGGGAGGAGGTTAGTGGCACCAAGCTTATGACGAAGAACAGACGTACCCCGTACTCGTCCTGTCCGCCTGATACTCTGTCAATTAAAAAACGCGTATAGTCATTGCATAAAGCATACCCGAGCCAACGTAAGTGCTACAAGTAGCAATGAGGACGCGTGTCTTCGGACGGCAGCAGATTGACATACATCTTCTCTCCCGAATCTACGTTGTCCTCGTATCCTCCAGAAAGACAAATCGAAAAGGCACCACCGTCTGGTCTCGAATCTCCATGGATTCCTGCCTGACTCTGAGCATGCACACCAGCACTCATTAGCTCATCCCTGGAGATTGAACAGTAAATCAGAAGCCAGATAATGAAGATGGACGCATACCTGTTCTTGAAACAGGTGCCAGGGGAAACGCCGGGTATATGTCCATATGTGTACCTCTCTCTGAAGCGATTGAGATAGACGCCACCGACATTGAAGGTTCCAACACTTACCGTGACATGGTGGAGAAGAGAAGACGCGTTAATTGCACGCGTTGTGGGTGGCGTGCTATTTAATACCGCGTTGTATGAGTAAGCGAGAAACCAAGCACACGCAAATAGCCGTAGACCAGTGACTCCAGTGAGGCTGTGCCTGGTTGCCGCACAAACCCAAGGCTTATTTTGTACGCTCGGGGGAAGATCTTCGGACGCAGAAGGAATTAATGACTCGGACAATAGAATTACTCTGGCAACGAGAGCTTAAGAGGGTGAGAGAATGGTTCTAATTGCACCATTCCGAAACCGCATCTCTTTCTCGCCGAACACGTTGACCCCCTTGGTTTCAACGAACCCAAGCCGTTCAAACAATCTGATGCTGGGTCCATTTTTCTGGCCTATCCGCACTACCAGGCTTTCTGATCGTATTGGAAAGGGGGAAGGGGGGCTAGATACCAGTGATAGCGGTGGGCTCGCAAAGGACGCAGGTGACCCGGTCACATATGACAGCATAAGCCTCAGTGCCTCGAGCGCGAGCCCCTTTCCCTGATAACTTTCCTCTGAAGACGAAGAAGAGTGGTTATATGCGTGATCTCGGAGATTCTGCGATTACACACCTGCGATCATCACACCGACCTCCGCTTCAAAGTTTTCGTCACCGGGGTCGCCTTTGAGAAAAACGTTCACGTCACCAACCATTGGATGGGATGCAATGTCGCCCCCGCCATCCGCGAGGATGATAAACGTTAGCTCTACCACATAATTGAATCTCTGCCTGAACTGAGCCTGGCGGTGCTCACTGTCATGATCTTCTCGCCAGTGCTCTGCGTAGGATTAACCTGTCGTTCAAACGATTCGGTGTCGCGATTGACGTACTCTCCATCTCGTAAACTTCGTCCAGGGTGAGGGGGTCAGTACCCGTAACCTTGGGCAACCTTGGATCGGTCATCCAACGATAATACCTCTAGTGCAATTGATTGAGCGTGCGGCGAGCATGACGATATGAAAGTTATACCTCGACATGGTCTGGAGTGGATGGGACCAGCACCACCTGCTGGCCCCGCAATACCGTCTCTGTGAGCATGTGTACAAAAGATTGAGTTCGGACTGGGTACCCTTGGGCCTTTAGGAGATAGGAGACTTTCCTCTCTAGTCATGTTCGGCCGGCGGGACAACTCGGTATTTCTCTCACCCTCTCACAGACACTAGTGTCCAGTATCCGTCTGGACCACTCTCAAACATCCTCATTGATCACGAGTCCTCCATCACAACATGGTTCTTGGTCGCTTTGTCCACTATGCTGCAGACGCCGTCTTAGTGTCAACGGTTATTGCTGGCATTCGACGTTCAAGTGGGTTCACGTGAGTTTCATTTCCCCTCTTCTCATCCTCTGCAGTTGACCCACTTGGCCCTAGTGTCGAGACTAACAGGATTTCAGAGCCAACCATCCGCTCCCTGGCTGAGCGTTTTCTCGGTGTCGGAGAGACTGTATTTGATATGGCACAAGCCACCGCGATAAACAGTGAATATTTCAAGAAGGATTCGAGAAGGTAGCAGGATGATGTCGGGCTACTTTTGGGATAGGGGGATAACGGTGTGTCTCCAGTGTGGAGGTGGTGGTGGTCTGTGGAACGTCGCTTCTGGACTTTCTGTAATTTATCTGGCAAGCCAGCTGACGTGCGTTCTTCATTGTTCCGCCTATTGCCAGAGAAACGGTGCTGTGACGCTGATACATAAGAACACGACTCTCCGTGATGGAGATGCCACGCTCTTTTCGCCCACATCACTGTCGCCCAAGCTTCATCATGCCTCATCATGCTGGGCACAACCTGACAATGATGCGCGGGCCCCTGTTCCTGTTTTGAAGCCACATATCTTCAATTCCAAGCCAAATATTTTCTTTGTGCCGTTTCTTCAGAAAGCGACGGCGCCTTGTGTCAATCAGTATATGTTCCCTTGCTCCAGTTTCCTCCAGGGACCACTAACACCTGGTTAAGTATGTATTAACATTACTAACATGTCACTGATCCGAAATCCTTGATATCCTGGGCATATGCTTGGCTGGTAGAGCAACCAATTCTTGATATGTACTTGATTAAGATTGGTAAGCTTCTCCTTCTGTGGTTAAGCCAGAAAGGACTCACTTTTTTTTAGTAGCCGCAGAGGGTAAAACAGGTGTGATCGTCTGGGCGCATTGCCTCGGAGAAGAACGCAAGTGAATAGGCATTGACTGCTGGGCTGCGACGTGGAAAAACGGGCTGTACACTGCGATGAGCTATTAGACGGTGGAGGAGCCGCTGTTGCAACTGCGGATGTTTACGAGCATTTCGCCTCGGGTCATCCGCGTTGGGTCAAGGGTGGAAGACACGCTGACGGTGCAGAACGGACACCAGGTACGGGTGGTGAATGTCAACCACGTTTTGACTGATAGGCCAGGACGACCATGGCGTGGTAGATACGGTTGCAACTCCATTGTCGGCTGAAGCGCTGACCATTTTGTTCTTGACCGACTGTACCATTTTTACAATCGTACTTGAGTCACGGAGAGTCGGAGACCCACTCGCTTAGGAAGCTTGGTTACGTAATCAGTACTGCATCGAACAGGTTGTGGTGTAGTTGGCCAATCAGAGCCAGTTTCCAGGTTCATTAACACTGACCCCAATTGCCGCTTATGTCCTCTTCCTGTCCGTCTAGACCACTGCCTCGACATTGAGCCTTAAGAACAGGCCATAAGGCCCGATTTTTGGGCATACAATGCTCACAAACGTCCCCCAGCAGCCTCGTACCATCCCCCAACAGCTTCCTCGTTCAGTGCGTCAAGGTAGTTTTCGACTCATTCGTCACGTCTGGTATCGATTTGACACTGAATTATACGCTCCATCTAGGTCAACAAACTGTCTTCGCGAGATTACAGTCCCTGTTCCCCGCGTCTCCTGGAACAGTTGCTTTACCATCTTTCCCTCAGAATGACGTTGCCTTTCCATCACCCAAGCTCCAATTTTCGCGGAAGCACCCAAAGTTTTTGAAGATCAGGATATTGACGTGGAATATGCACGACTCGCTACCAAAGGTACGTCTGAAGTTGAGCTCATAAATATAGCTACATTGCCACATAGGGCGACTTGGAAGAGCTGCTGGGTCCCGTATCCCCCCATGGGAACCACAAGGGCGGCCCAAATGATATGCCCACCTTCCCTGTACTGTCCACAGAGCCTGTGCATCCATATCATCTCGTTGTTGTGTGGGTGGTTTTGGTTCGTTTGTACCCCAATCAAACTGACCTTTCTGAAGAGCAGGGCAAGAATGCCCAAGCTCGTCTGGTAGGGATCTTGGACTGTCCTCCGTGTATAATCATGGACGGTTCCACAGGTATACCCATGGGTCTCGGCGCTGGCATTAAACTTGGAGTACCCGATAAGGAGAAAGACAAAGATAAGAGTGATGACAAGGATTACGAGAAACATCTTCACCATTTGCAAAGTCTCAAGCGCAAGGACAAGGAGCGAGATGAAGCTAGCCGTGGGTGGAAAAGCTCCGACGATCTCCCAGACGAAGTTGTGGTGAATCCCCATCACACTGGCTGGACCTCCATGCTTGAACACTGGTTGTGCCATCGAACGCAAGCGAATCCTCAGGTACAGGGAGAACATGCACTCAAAGATATTGCAGCTTCGCCAAAGCGTCATTCGCTGCATCGTCGTGTGACCGTTAAAGAGTCAGAAATGGGGCCTTATGTACCTCTGGTGAAGGAGAGGATGATGGGATTATACCTTGCGGTCTACATACACAAGGACTTGTGTGACCTAGTTGAAGGCAGGTTTATCTCTACCTGTGGGTGTTACCTGCTCACAACTCTTGCAGGATTCTCAAAATCAGCTGTCACTGCTGGTTTGATCGGTGGACGTGTCGGTAATAAAGGTGGGGTCGGTATCAGCCTCAAGATCGATGGTTCCACCTTCTTGTTCTTGAACGCTCACCTGACTGGTGTGTTGCGTGTTACTGCACCCATTCAATTTTTTCATGAGATTATGTTTGCAGCGCACGAAGGCAAGGTTCATCATCGGCTTGCAAATTTAGCGAAGATCAAGGTCAGTTTGTTTATGATGTGGCACGATGCTAGTTGCACTTCGTTGACCCGTTTGTAGGCTGAGCTTGCGGTGGACGATTTTCTGCAACCCCATGATCCCAGAACGATAAGTGAAGGTGACCAGATATTCGAATGATTCTCAAATAATGTGATCTCACACTCTATCAGATATCACCGACAGATTCGACTATACATTCCTTTGTGGCGATTTGAATTTCCGATTAGATATTACCCGATTGCATGCGGACTGGCTGATTTCTAGACATGGTGTGTCTCCTTGTGATTCCTTGTTTATCCATGGGCTGGGCTAAGCACAGTTGCTCGCAGATTATGCACAGGCATTTGCGTTTGATCAACTGAAACGGCAAATGGAAACAAACTCGGCATTTTCTGGTTTCCAAGAAGCGCCTATTAACTTTCCGCCAACTTTCAAGTACGACGTGGCGGGCCGCTCGAAGACAAAACGACGGCGCAGCAGGCGCTCTCCCATAGACGGTAACGAGACTGAGAGAGAGGGTGGCGAGGAGGAAGAAAACGGAGAGGATGTCGAGGGCGAATCGCGTTCGCTGGCATCGTCCGCGTGGACCTCGCACTCTAAGGGCGTTGCTTCTGAGCCCGAGCCCGAGCCCGAGGACGAAGATTATTTTACTCCATTCACCTTGAATCCGTCCGTTGGCGAAGGTGGACGTGTGGCCTTGGCTGTAGCTGCTCAAAGAGCGAAAGCAAAATGGAAGGCGCTCCTCTCGCCGGCCGTTGTCTCACAATCGCATCCAGCATCCCCGGTGGCTAAGTGGTTGCGGAACAAGCGTGGTCTGCGGGATGTCGTGACAAGGCCGAAATCTCCCGATATTGTTGAGCACCCTCCGTCTTCAGTACCTTCTGCTGAAGATCTTCCAGAAAGCCCTATTGAACTTCCGCCTGAACCAAAGCGACTGTTGGGACCACCCGATAAGCAACATATCTTAATTCCTCGACCATCGTCACGGGGGTTTTCTACAAAGTCTGCCCCTTCAACGCCTATCGAGCCTCATGGTGACGAAGACGACATTGCTGTCTATGATTCCTCTTACAAACAGCGGGTTCCCAGTTGGTTAGTATATTTTTTGGTGAATTCGAATTACTGGTTGATCCCGAGATGGTTGCAGGTGCGACCGGATTCTGTGGAAGTCGACCGTCAAGTCTGATGTCGGTGATACGGAGCCAGATGTGGTAGAAATGGCAAGACAACGGACTCGGGTCGGTACTTTGATCTCGCAAGCTATTCGGCCGTTCTCAGTTAGAGTTCGACCCGACTCGGGAGGGTCGCCGAATGCCGAGGTTATTTCTTCCTCTGCCAAGCAAGACTACTTCAGTCGGCCGGTAACGAAGCCAGCTACAGGAAACAGGCCGCTGTCATTAAACATACCCAAGCCACCTCGGATTCCCACTCGAACCAGGTCAACAGAAGTCGCCGATCAGGCACAGGACGAAGGTCATGTGCGGCCACCGACACAGGCTTCCGATGACAGTACTCACGTCTCTTCCACGGACGCTCCGCCAACTCAGAGAGCTTCAGAAGCCGGTTCGGATTCATCGTCGCTCCCGTCGGTTCCCATGCTTCGAAATGATGGTCTCCTAGAGTCTCCACCCCCTGTTCCTCCCAAGGATCCTTTACCCACACCACCATCCTCGAATCGTTGGCGTTTCTTCCCCTTCCGAAAAGACACTTTCCAGAGTATCGCTACGCAGGAGTCTGCTGTTTCAACACTTAACTTCGCGCCTCATCCTGCCAAAGGCGATGTCGTCTGTTTGAGTTACAGTAGTCTGGACGACCGGGGGATGCGTCTCCTAGAGGGTCGGAGTGACCACCGACCGGTCATTGGATCTTATGCTGTCTACCTGTGACTCTTCCCTCTCACATATGTGTTCACCTCATGTATGCTCGTCGCATTCACCACTTTACGTTTCCTTATACTCGGATTGCATTTCTCTTGATGATACCTTAGAGACGCTGTATGGTAATTTGTGTACGGACTTGACGGTTGTTACGCTCATTAGACCTACCATATACGACAACTCACTTTCTTAGCTCAACTTTCAACGAGGACTGTCTTGTCGACCCATGGTCATAGGTACATAGATCATATACAGTACAGCATGGGTTTAAGAGGAGATGGTAACTTCGACCTCTACACCAGGTTCCAAGCTAATGGAAGTCTGGGGAATTTCTGTCAGGGTAGTATTAGTGCACAGAAAACATCCTCCTTACGATTTGCTTGACAATCTCGCTGGAAGAGTGGAGGTCGATGAGACGCTTGTGAATCTTGAGTTCGTAACGGTCCCAGGTCTTTGAACCTTCACCACAAGGCTGGAAGGGAGGGGGAAATGATGAGAGAGATCGAGTGGCGTACGAGGCAAAGAGCGAGACGTACTGTTTTACGAGTGGTGATCTTGAGGACTTTCGTTGGAAGGCGGACCGGCCCCTTGACGCGAAGTTGCTTGTCCTTGGCACGGTTGATGAGATCCGTCGAGACTGGGGGTGAAACGACGGTCAGGAAAACAAAAGTCGATGGTCGAAGAACGAAATGAAAATGTTTTTACTCACACTTTTCCAAGTTCTTGACGTTGCTGCTGGTCAACGTGATACGGATTTTGTGGATTTTGGCGGCGGGGACGGCGCCGGCGGCATCGTACGCTTTCTCGTCCTTGGCGACGTAACTCATTCTGAATTGAGGGGCGTTATAGGTGGCGAATGAGTCAGAAGGTGACTTTGGAACGGATGGATGAGACCTTGCGAAAACAATGGAGGGTAATATATTCCACGTACCCAGGGGTTTTTTTTGTTGATGGAGGAGATGTAAGATTAAAGTTCAGGGGATTAGTACACTGTTTCGGCAAGAGCCGTAGGTTTGATAATCAGGTATCACGTGATTGTGTATACTGTCACCTTGAGGTTATTATTACTAAGCGTAGTTAGCCAAATAAACTCCATCTCGTCTACTCACCGTCAAATGCAAGGAAAGTCGGGTCTGCCGAGCCATCCGAGGCGCTCGCTCATCTTTCTTCAGGATTCAACAAGTACTATCCACCGGATTATGACGGAGAGAAACACAAGAGTCTCAACGCATACAGAGGTTTGACGTTCCGCGTCGTGTCTCAAGGACCAAGCACACTCTTCATTCACAGGCAAACATGCCCTGGGTGATCGGGCCAGGAAACTCGACAAGGGCATCCTGATAACCCGTTTCGAGCTGCCGTTCAACATCTGGTGGTACGTTATCCAAACACGCCCATTCCCTCCCGTTTCTCTCTACCCGCGCGGCTCACACATGCCCTTTCAGTGGAACATGCAACAACCACATCGGGATGGGCGTGCGCTACAATGCAGAGAAGAAGAAGATCGGATCTTACTACTCCACACCCATCTATTCTTTTCGATGCAAATGCCACCTGTGTGATGGCTGGTTTGAAATTCAGACGGATCCAAAGGTTCAGTAGTCGTCCCAGTTCGTGTCGGGGTGCGTGTTATTTGTCTCACACGTTCCGCTGCTGTAGAATACCCGTTACGTTGTCGTCTCGGGTGCGAGACAGAAAGACGAGGAATGGAATCCTGAAGAGAATGGCGGTTTTGCGATACATGGTACGCAGTGATCCCCCTCTG
This sequence comes from Rubroboletus satanas, assembly GCA_038090635.1. Taxonomy (NCBI): domain Eukaryota; kingdom Fungi; phylum Basidiomycota; class Agaricomycetes; order Boletales; family Boletaceae; genus Rubroboletus; species Rubroboletus satanas. The sequence continues at coordinate 19,438 of JBBPNB010000074.1, forward strand.
TCTCGAATTTCTGAAAACGCACACGCGTGACTGCTGTAGACACCGATAGCAATGCCGGGCCCGCCGATCCGCTCGCAGCGCTAGAAAAATCAACGACCGCTCAAGACCACGTCAATAAAGTCCAGATACCTCGACTCGAATCATTGCAAGAGGTATCCGATCATTACAATAGCGATCCCTATACACTCTCCACCCTCGTTCGCAAGCGTTTTCGTGCGGAGAAGAAGGTGGATACCGCGAAACGTGCGGCCGACGACCAGCTCAAAGGCCGGTATGGGTTGCCAGAGACGTTACAACTCGCAGCAGAAGATGACGAATCCAAGAATGTGGCTCGAGAGGAGTGGGAAAAGGGCAGGAGAGAACATGAAGCGCGGACAAGCATCAGGAGAGCGAGGTTGCAGAGCTCTGCTATTCCTTCGTCTCTTTCGTCGACGAGTTTGTCGCAAGGTCGTGACCCCCTTTCTTTATTGAAGGCACGGGTACTTGGCAATACTCGCCAATCTCGTACCTCGAAAACCCCAGACGGGCTAAAGTAAATGATAGACCCTCGTACCATTTCCATCACTTCATTGTATATTCACAACACGCACCATGGCTCGAGTTACTTATCCATTAAGAGACCAAGGTCTGAGCAAGAATACGCGACAGCAGAGTAGAACAACATTAGGAATACAGAGCAGTGACACATAAACCAAGAAGATAGTAGGATAACAGGGGTAGGGGCAGTCTGATTGGAGATGAGTAGGTCACCACGAGAGAGGAAGGAAAATTGAGTATATCCAGCATAAAGATGGAAGCAAATAAATAATCAGAACACACGATCCGTCGAGACCACATTATGAAGTAAAAATCGCCCATGGTTGGTCGAGCGTATGCATCGGGCCCTCCCATTTCCAGTTATCGGCCTGATAATACGCTGACTCGCCTCCGTCGATCTCTCTTAGAGATCCGAGCCGAAGAGGATCAGAGCGGTCCCCTGGCTCCTCAATTTTGGTTTTGTCAGGCGATCCAGTACTGCCCAACAAATCACCCTCTGAGCCAGACTCTGGGCTAGGGTTAGTCTCGGACGAAGAGACAAGATCAGGCGTGGGGGCCTTGGAATCGTTATCCTCGTCCTCGAGAGTGGTAAAGGTAGAGAAATCGATGAACTCCAAAAATGCATCGTTGGCGGGGCCCATATGAGGCGAGAGAGCAGTGGGTGGTGGACCAGCATCCCCAGCTCCGTGTACAGAAAGAGCAGCAGCTGTTGCGGCTGCGTCCGCAGGCTCCTGAGCCACGCCTGCCAAAATCTGATCCAGGGTAGACGCGATGTCATGATGAATCTCGTTGTCCGTAGAGGCAGTCATGGCAAAGAGTTCCTTCATGCGTTCCAAGAATGCAGCGGCGTCTTCGTCAGTCTTGATGTTTTCTAATTCCTGCTGCTTCTTGAGAAGCGCTTCACTCGTCTCACCCTCCCATTCTGTCTTGGCCTTCTTCGGCGATGGTGCATTACTTGCTTCGGCTTCCGAAGGGGCTACATTGGTGAGAGTAGCGACGTCCTCTTCAGGTGGACGCTTGACTCCAGAAACAGAAGGGGCCGTTTCCGGTGTAGCAGGACCTCTACCCCCTGTTGACAGTTTCCGGTTGGCTCGATGTGTAACCTTGGTCTTGGCAGCCACTTTCGACGGGGGTGACTTCGGGGTCTGGGGTGAACCAGCTGTAGTTTGAGGGGTGGGAGCACTGGTAGCAGGGGTGGATGATGATGCAGCCGCAGGTGGTGGGGTAGGGGATGCAAGGGTGGGGGGGACTGGCGGAGCTGACGGGCTGGGTGGGATGGAGTGATGGAAAGGTTTCTTAATCGGTTGTGGCATGTGTTGATGTTGAGGATGGGGTTGGGACTGGTTGGGCTGCGAATGGGATTGAGGTGGAGGTGGCGGTTGAAGCTGGGAGTGCGGAGGCGGAGGCTGAACTTGTGGTTGTTGCGGTGTAGAAGGATTGATAGAGACTGGGCGTCCAATCTGGGGTGCATGGGGAGCCATCTGCATCGGTGGCACCGAGAGAGAAGCAGGGTTTAAACGACCAGGGGTAGATGTGAGTGAAGCGTGCTGTTGTGAGCTGGCAGCCGTCTTCATCGCACGCCAGCGATTCTCAAACTCCTCGTTGAGCTTATGAATTTGCATCTGCATGGTACGCAGAGTCATCAGATTAATAATGTACTGTGGTGAGGAAGTGGATCTGAGCTGCCGTTGCTTCGCGACTGTCATCACCTAAAGGGGCGAGTCACAACGTAAGTATGACGAAGACAAAGAGACAAAGAAACCCACAATGGCGACGTATCTGCGGAGAAGATCTTCATTTTTAAAAACTATGAAATACATATGCAATTTTGCATCGAGCTCCGACGTCATCTTGTACACTTGTTCAAGGAGTTGATTGTATTCCATTCGTTGCTCATCCGGGATTTGTTGCGCAGTCATTCCATGGAGACCTTCAAAAGAGCATAAGTGGCAACAAAGCAAATACGAAGGGAGCTCACTACGTTGTTGAAATACGTGCTTGAGCTGATTTATCGCCATCATCGCATGTTGGATTTGATCCTGCGTTGGCGGCTGCTTATGAAGTGCACCTGCAACATTCTCCGACACGAAAGATCCATTCATCATCTTGGCGTCGCCCGACGGCACACTGGCCATCGTGTTCGCTCCAATCACTTGGGGGGATCGCTGAACGCCAGGCTGCAGACCAATGGACGCTTGCTCATGTATATTGGGTAACTGACCCTGCGCATTCGCCATGTTCTGCTGCTCTTGTTCCGCGTTTCTCTTCGCAATCAGTTGAACTTGTTGCTGGTAAACCTTCATAAGTTCGGGACGATGACGCTCCACAAAGGTGATCATGTGCTCATGAACACGTTGAGTACGCATGTCTTGGGCGCTTGTATGCGCATATCGCGCTGCTGCGGCAATAAGCTGTTGGTTGAGAGGCGGGCGGGGAGGGTTTGGATGCATCTCCGTAGGATTCCCAGACATGACGGGAGTCGCATTGTTACCAATGGCGAGGGGACTGGGGCCCGGGTTCATTTGTTGTATCGGTTGTTGCGGTGACCCTGTCGTCGGACGATTTTTGACTGTCAGGATATAGGCGTGCTCAAAGTGCTGAAGATACTGATCGTAAGTGTGATGAAGCTGTTGGGCGATTCCAGGCCCAGACCGGGCTGGCTCAGAGTCGTTTCCGGGGAACTGAACAAAGCCTAATCGACCGCCAATGACGGCCCACATATCTCGCTGAGTCACCTAGTTGGGTTCGCGTTTAGCCCCCAGACAGACTTGTACCAAGGTAACTCACTGATTGTGCACCACCTTCATGCATGACAAAAACGTGCAATTGATGTAATTCTACCATCCTGTTATCCCCTATCGCCACGCGAGGGCTTGGATGTATGTTCTGACTTCGACAGAACTGAGAATACGTGGATTCAAACCGCTGCTTATCCAGTGGCATAATCCCCACCGGTTGCCGTGTCTGATTGGGGAACTTCTGTCCACCTTGAGCGGGAAAATTCCCCAGATTAGGAGACATAGTATTGGGTGTTGGCCCACCAGCCATTTGGTGAGGGGTACCTCCAGTTCGAGGAGGGATGGTATTCGGCCGTCCAATCGTTGTAGGTTGAACGGGGATCTGTTGGTTCAAAGCACTTTGACTCTGGGTAGGCATCGGAGATGAGCCATTACCAGCAGGAATGTTATACTGCGTCGTAACAGGTTGATTAACCTGAGTAGCAAAACCAGGCTGAACTTGAGCATTGGACACGGCTGCCTGCTGGGGCTGTTGCGAAGCGGAATGCGCGCCAGGGTTGCTACCAAAACATCAACGACAATCAGAGATTCCACGGTTAGAAGGACATACACATGAGGCATGTTCGAGGGTGGTATACCGTTCGCTATCTGCTGAGTCACCATAGCGCCGAAAGTGGCCACAAATTTGTTATACACATCCTTCCGGTTAGCAAGCTCAGTACGGAGTTGACCGATCTTTTGCTGCATGTGAGGATCGATGGAAGTCGCATTGCGTGCAGTCTGCAAGAGGGACCCCATGCTGTTCTCAGACTGCGAGATCAGACTGAGCAGATAAACCCTCCTCTCCTGGAACTCGGACGGCGTCATCATTCTCTTCTGAACACTCGGCTGCTGGTTCCCAGGTATCATACCCTGATTGGTACCGGGTGGACCTACGGGTTGTGCAGCGGGATGGGGGGAACCGTGCATTTGCTCCTGAGAAGCTTGCATGGATGTGGAAGCAAACATGTCCACGGCAGTTGGTTGATTCGGCGCATGTTGGGCGCCGAGACCTGGCTGCTGGAGACGAGCGATTTCCTGTTGACTGAGCATTTTGAGCTGGCGAGAGACGTTAGGATTGGTCATCGCTGCCTGCATCATAGGGTTCATGTTGAACGCTGCCTTCATTTGTTGCTGGGTATTCATAGGCACGTTGGTGAAATTAGACGGCATGAGGGACTGATTGGCCTGAGGATCGTGGAAAACTGAGCCAGGGGGGTTCATGCGTTGTGCGTTAAGCCCAAAGGATTGTTGGATCTGTTGAACAATGGGTTGACCTTGGCCATGAGAGATGGCCTGCCCCCGAGCGAATTCCTGCATCTAAACAAGGAAAATGTCAGTATAGACGTAATTGCGAGAAATTCGGTTCTTAGAGAGGCGTGGACTCGGGCGGGAGCGAAGATTGTATCCAGCGCGGTACCAAGCGATAAGATGTTATATACGGGGAAGTTGGGAGAAAAGGGGGATTGACCACACATATCATCATCACATACGGATTGGATATGCACATCTCATTAGCGCGAGGCAAAGAATTTTCCCAGACGAGACTGAGGCGGGGAGAAAAAAAGAGCGCAAGGAAAGACTTGCCTGGTGGGTCATCTGGGAAGCGGCCAAATCGCTCGACTGTTGGGGACGGTATGGATTCTGAAGCTGGTTCATCTGCTGCCACATGCGACTATGCTCGGGGTTAGAGAGCGCCGAAATCATCTGAGGGTCGGGCTGTTGAGACTGCGGCTGCTGTTGAGGGATCTGGGACTGTTGGAGGGAGTTGGGCGTGAGATTCTGGGGAAACATGGGGTACGGGTGCAAGCGATCGGCCATAATCCAAAGTTCTGGGTCTAGTGGAGGGATGATGGATGTTTTAGGGTGCTGTGGAGCGCTACGACGGCCGGGACGAGCTCGACGTATGAGGTACGACCGAGAACGATGTCGGGGATGGGGCCGTGCGTAACGGCGGGGAAGGAGGTGGGCAACGGCAGCAGCAAGCACGGAGGATGCTGGTGGTGGGAGCGAGGTTGGGTCCGACTTCCAAACACCTGCTAAGCACAGACCATAACGGACCACGGCGGACTTTGAAATGAGCATCGTATTGCATCCCTAAAAAGGTATCTCGACGACAATTTCTAATAGAAAATATACAGGTATCTGATATAATCCTACCACGGATAATACAAACCCTGCAGCAGCACGACTCCTCGTTGGCGGTAGCAGCGCCTGGGAACCGCCGACGACCGCCCTCGTCGTAGCCTCTGTCGGTCTCGCATTTGTCCCGAGAGTCGTTATCTATCTCGTTTGTTTGCCTCACTCTTCAGCACGCCTCGCCCTGGTGCCAGTGGAGCATCAGACGTGAACGTGCGTGCGAAGCTTGCCCTGGTTCTCTCCCGCAAGGGGGAAAATATTTCCTTCGCTTTTTTTTTTCCTTTCCCCTCTCGGATTTCTATCTGACATTTTGTATTCACGTTTCGATTTTGCTGAATAGAGTTATCAGATAAAATTTCACTTCTTTCCGCGCCCTCCCGCACCGCCCTACAGTTTTCGAGCAACATTGCTACTCACCACACATTCTCAGACCGCGAGCCTTAACCTACAGAACGTACTCCGGTCTGTAAGGCGGTACACATTATAAGCTCCGTTCGCGGATTTCATATGTAACGAGGCAGCGCACGGGCTCAACAACATTTTTTATTTATTTATTTATTCGACCAGCGAATCGAACGTTTCAAGTCGTACGTACAAATAGTATGTATATGTTGGCTCCACGAGTATCTAGTGGGAGCGATATTGCCAAACCAGTAACCGTGTTGCTCAAGTGCACCGTCAATGTCTGTACAGAATGTAGTGCAGCGCGTACGGCTGGGTGTGGGTATGAATAGTAGTGTGGACATGAACAAGCCGAGCTGTGGATGTTGTTATGTATGGTTTAAATCTGCGAATAATGATGATCCACTGTCTTTTTGAAATGGCTGCGGGTGTAAATGATATTGGTCCCAGATCCTTTCCCCTCAAGCGAAAAAAAAAGGTCGTCGAGCTTCTAAAGTAGGGACTGGAGGCTGTCCATGTCCGTCAAGTGAACGAGGGCACTGCATCGAGGTGGGGCGACGATCGTTCCAGCAGCCACGACTTTCAATCAAGGCTTCTTCTGTTGCTCTGCCATCCGCTTTCGGACGGTCTCGATGACGGAACTCACGTAGAGATGGTCAAATTGCTGAAGGCGTTCTCTGTAGGCTTTCTCGAGATGAGTGGCTATCTCTGGAGAGGACCTCGCCGGCTCGGTTGCTGTGGAAGCCGTCTGGATAAACCCGAGACGCGCCGCGACCACGTCCCAGGATTTGCGAGTTGATACCTACCATAATTAAAGCTTATCACAAAGCATGACGGATCAAAGCAACTCGATGACCAACCCTGGTAAAACTTCCTTCTTGCATGACTGCGACATGCAATGAGTATACATCGATCACGGGTTTGCTCACATCTGGCATAATGATGGTCGTATTCATTTGAATAGATTTCCCATGGCAAAAATGAGCATAAGCTGCGTCAAAACGGGGCTTGTCGAGCGCAGGAGGAATATATGATGCGAGGGCGGCGAATTGTGCTTGTTCCGGGGTTGGGTGTGAGACTTGGGCAATGGCTTGGTTTAGTCGGAGTAACAAGTCTTCGCGGCGCTTGATCTCAAACTGCGCTCTTTGGTACTTGACTGTCCAGGAAGGCTCTTGAGCTTGGGTCGAAGATGCAGTGGTTGCGGTGGATGCTTGAGTCGACACAACATCAGGCAGACCGGGGGGAGACCGCGCTTGAGTCTCAAGATGCGGTTGAGCGACACGCAACTCTACAGCGAAATTTTGCCAGGACTCAATCGACTCTTGAAGAACTTTCCGACGTTCAATGAGTTCTGGGAGCGTGTAGATCTTCGCGGGGACTTGTGGTTGCCCCGTGGAAGGACCTAACTGGGGTTGGGAAGATGATCGGCGGAGTTGGGGTGCGACCAGGGAAGCATCCGAGGGAACTGGATGAATAACGTTTTGAGGGCCAAGCGACGTTGTTCCAGAAAGCGCTCCGGCCTGAAGTGAATCAGCGGGCCCGGATTGCGCGGACGGCCTGAAGTGAATCGATTCAATCTCACTTTACGTTCGCCAAGAGAGGGGGTACCAGCATACCTCTCACCTCCGGCCCCTGGCCTAGCTCCTCCACTCGCGTGTCTGCCCTGACTCTCTTCATGTAGTTCATCATCTTGGGCCATCTTGATAGCCCTATCAACTCTATCTAGTAAATCTTTCCTGTTCCTCGCTTCGCCGCGTACTTGTTGTATCTTGGAACTAGGGATGCCGGATCGGGCAGCCATGAGATGGAGGACCGCATCGTCGATATGGGAGATCGCCTTTTGAAGGAGGAGATTGCGAGCACGAAGATTAGATACAAGCGTCGTACGACTTTGCAGGTCAGTCTGTGGCTCTTTCCCTTTGATCGCGTCGGTGGACGGGTGAGGTGGCGCGGTGGAGGGACGTGGAGGGACGTCAGACGGAGGTGTCATGGAATATGATTTGGAGAAGACCGAGGACGATCCTGACTTTTCGTCTGGAAGTACCGTCTTTCTTGCTGTAGGCGATTGAGTGGACACATTTGCAAGTGGCGGTTGGTTTGGAGGATCCTCGTCGGGTGTCTTGCGACCGTCTGGTATCATGTAGCATGTGGGGTCTGACGGCTGGAAGCTAATTGTCGGTCAGTCCAGGATTAAGGCATAAGAAACGTCGGAACGACTGAAGAACTGACGGTAGAAGCAGCGTTTGAGTAAATGAAGTGTGAGGCAAGCCTTAGGGCATTCATTTGACTACTGAACGCAGCCACACACTGGCGGACTCACGTAGGCGAACATTCGTAGCCAACATCTGGATCGCAATCGATGTTTTTACAGTAAAGATACGATAGTGATCGATACAATATGTAATGGCGAGTACATGTCGAAAATGTAGATTGTCTCTAATAAGATTTAGATAGGATGTCAATGGGCAGCGCTTCCCGAGCTGCTCCCGTCTCCTGACGATTTAATTACGATGGCGGGTCCTGCCTCTAATATAACATCTTCGTCGTCGTCTTCGTCGTCGTCGTCGATGTCTTCATCTTGTTCGAGTTGTTGATCGGCATAGAATCTATTTCCTTTGCTGACATACATATCTGCCTGTTGGGGGGACGTGGGTTTCTTCGAAAGCGGGAAAGGGCCGACAGCAAGAATGGGGTCATCGTCAACTTGAGGTAAATCCTCTAGTGAGTCAGCTCCTTGGACTGCTGTGGCAGATGCTACCTCGCGCTTGAAGTAGTAACGGAGGCCGACGGGTATCAAGACGCCGACGACGACAGCAGACAAGAGGAAAAAGTTTTTCCAGGAAAAGAGATGGAAATCGGCGGCAGATGTCATTTCATCGAGACCGCCGCCAATGGTTGTATGTATGGCAGTGACACCAAAGACACCGAACCAAGTGCTGGACCAAAACGGAAGGAGACCGATGCCGACGTGGGGACAGACGATGTTGATGACCCAGTGTGGGGGGAGTGGTGCGATGCGGAGGATGATGAGGAAAGAGACGATATTGTCTTTCTGTTGGCGAAGTTTCTCGGACCATTGGTCGAGACGGGCCTTCCACTTGGGAAGGGTGAGAAGTGCGGGGCCAAAGGCGGCGCTGATGAAATAGCATAGTGTGGCGCCAGTTGCGACGCAGGTGCAGGCGAGGGGAAGGGCGATGGGCACGCCCCAGACTGCACCACCGAGGATGGAGAGATACATGGAGCCTGGGAGAGAGAAAGCCTGGAGGCTATATAGGGAAAGTCAGGACGAGGACGGGGAGAGGGAGAAGGATGTACAATAGATAGGTGATGACATAACAGACGACGATGCGCTCCGGGTAGATATCACGGTACTTTTTTAATAGACCGTTGAGCGCCTTGAGATCATCGAATGATTTGGGTATGTGGAGCAGTGGACGATCGTCGCTGGAAGGGGTGTGAGAAAGAAAGGAAAGGGAAGAGAGCGGGAAACACACGGTTCGAGGGAAGGGAGAGCGAGGAAGAGGGTGCCGCCGAGGACGAGGGTGGCCAAGAAGAAGAGGGCAGCCATGCGGAGGGCAGCAGAGAGGAGGAGGCGGGAAGAGGAGGGACGTTGCTGTGATTCGGCGGAGCCATAGGAGGTGGAGGAGGAGTCTCGTAGGAGGGGGTCGGTGTCGTGTACGGTGTCGAGAGTGTACTCGGACGTGTTCGGGTGTTGGTGCTGCATGGTGGTCGAGGAGGAGGGACGATAATAATTAATAAATTAATAAATAACTAAATAACAAATAAATGTTATTTTGTATCACGTGATACTCGGACAAAGGAGAGGGCAAGCAGTGAACTGAGTAAGGGACGGGGAAGGTGTGCAGCGAGACACTGGGCAATCAGCGATGACACACATCCTCCCTCCACACTCGGACATCTCCCTCCACACTGCTCTACACATGGACCAGCGTCCTACTCAACAGCACATTCAGCCCGCTCAGCAACAACAACAACAGCAACAGCAGCAGCAGCAACAGCAACAACAACCACAGCAGTCCCAGCCCCAACAAGCGCCCTCTCAGCCTAACAAGAAACGCAGAAAACCAGACTCTCCCCAAGACGATCTCACCTCTCCCTCAGAGCCAAGACGTCTCAGACGCTCCCACGAGGCTTGCGCACGCTGCAGGAGTAAGAAAATTAAGGCAAGTCCCGTCGGTAGACACCGACCGCAAATCTCCGTTCGCCTGTCTCACTTTCATCCAAGTGCGACTCGAAGCATCCCAAGTGTACCGCCTGTGCGACCGCAGGCGTACCCTGCCAGCAGGAGGACAGACACAGACAGACACTCACCCTCCGCGGCCACACCGAGTTCATCGAGCGCCAAATCGCTCTGTGCGATGCCCTCCTCAAACGCCGTCTCCCTGGTTTCAACCTCGCAAATCTCGACGAGATCTGTGTTCGCGAGGGCATAGACCTCGACGGTCTCCAACCACCTCCCCCCGATTTTCAGAACCCTCCCTTCCAGCAGCATTCCAATCCGCCCCCTCCCGGCTCTCCCTATTACCCTCCCCTCGTTCCTCCCGGCTACCACCCCGGTGTCCCAATATATGGCCCTTATCCACCCCACATTCCCATCCCCGGCCCCCCAGGAACCTATGCCCCCCACATGCATCCCGGCTTCCCTCCCCCTCCCCCTCAGCACATCCAGCCTCCTCCCCATCAGATCCAGCCTCCACCTCCCCATCAACCTCCATCCGCTGCCTCCCTCGAGGTCAAGGGTCAGGATCCCCAGTCCCTCGACATGTCCGACACTCGCGTGCGCACCCCTCTCCCCTTTACCTCGTGTCACATTACTGATGACCTCATCATCCAGGCTATCGCCAAGAGTTTTGGTGTACATCCCCTCATCGTGAACGAAAGTCAACTCGCATCCCAAAACGACAGAGAAGATCTCGCCGTTGGTTCCAATGGCCTCACATCCGGTCGTGATCAGAACATCACCGAGGCGTCTCCCCCCCGTGATCCCAATGCCTGGTTCTCCATTTCCGTCCTGACTTCAAACGCCGGCGCGCCATCCCCATCAGTCTCCAAACTCACCATTTGGTTGCCGAAAGACCGCAAAATGGTCAACAGAATCGTCGACGTTTACTTTTCTCGTCTCAACATCCACCGACCGGTCTTTTTCCGCTCTGATTTTGAACGCCGGCTCAACTCACTCTACGATGTGGAAAACATCCAACACGATCCGGGCTACGTTTGTAGCATGTATCTCATTCTCGCTCTTGGTACCTTGAGCGAACTCAATCACAAGGCCACCCTCGTCGACCCCAGCGACACCCCAATTTCGACCAAAAAACTCCTTCCAAATGAATGGCCCGAGCATTATGAATTCTTTGAGCGCGCCCTGGCTGTCAAACCTCATCTCCGTGTCACCATCACGAGTCTCCAGGCGCTCATATTGTTGCAATGGTATCTGTACACAGAGGTAAGCCCTGTGCATTCACCGAATATTCCTAGCATTCTGAGAACGCCTATGTAGCGACAAGGTCGTTCTCTATGGCGTCTTGTCGGTAGCCTCGTTCGGTTGTCCATCGAGTTAGGTCTTCACCACGACCCCATGTCGCAGGGTAACACTTTTACGGAGGAAGAAGCACAGCTGCGCATTCGGTTGTGGGGCATTGTAATGGTCCATGATCGCGGGACGTCCATCCTCCTCGGCAGACCGCTCGCTATCGCCCCCTCTGATTCAAACACACCCCACCCTTCTCGACCTCTGACAGGCCAACATGTGGACTACTCCGAGCACTTTTTGCTATCCCATCCTTTTGCCGAGATTCAGGCCGACATCATCAACTCCCTCTATGCCCCTTCAAACAAGAGCGTAGACGCCGTGATGCGACATGCAACTCGGATTATCAAGAGTATGATGGAGTTCCGAAGACAATTGCCGGAGAGTTACAAGTACTACTTTGGCGGGACTGAAGATTGGCCATTGGAAAAGAGACAGGAGCTAGTTCGTGGCATTACGGAGGATCAGGGGCTCACGCTACTCAAGTTTGGGATATCGAGAATATTGCTGCTGAGGGCACTGTTCAGTTTGAAGGAGCTCGATTATATGCATCGCTCGAGGGCGCTTGTTGATGGTGAGCACCAAATCTCTACTCCTTTTCAAGACACTCATGCACAGCCAGCCATCGTCACCTCGCACAACATCATCATCGTACACAATCAGCTTATCCGGTTCCCTGACATTGCGTTCTTCGTCTCTCCGATCCCGCTCCATATTGCAGCCATGGTCATTCTGTATGGTCACATGTCACACTGCGAACGCTTGTCGAGACAGGTCATGATTGAAGACGTTTGGATGGCTCTCGACATGTTACCTCGATTCCGGTGGCGCTGGGAACGGAAAGATTTGAATGGTGGTCATCCTCTAATCTCCAAGCTTGCCGAAAAGGTTCTCAATGTAGACCTTCATTCCGTCGGCCCTCCCAAAGACCCTGTTTTGCTCTCTGAATTCGAATGGGACACCGAGAACGTTATTTTAGGCTCTCCATCAATTGCGTCTCCCCGGCAGCTACACTTGCAGCAACAACAAAAGACGCCGACCATGGCTCACCCACCGTACCAGCCCGAGACGAACATTAGTGGAACTGTGGTTTACGGACCGCGGACCGCTTCTCAAAGCACTACGCCTGTGAAGAATGTTGGTCCGCAGGTCTCACCCGGGGCTGTTGGAGATAAGCTCGCAGAGATCCCAACGGGCTTGTTCTACCCCTTCTATCCCGAGAACCCGATGGGTTCCATAAACAACTCTCAAGTGCCTGTGCCCAACGAAGGGGGGAACGTGAGCAACGAAAATAGTGGTGGGGACTATACCCAATTGTTGGCAGCCGCCGCTGCACAACCTAACGGTTCGAATGGGTCCTATGGGTGTCAGCCATCACAAGACTCTTACATGCTGGAAGAAATCGTCCCAGCAAGCGTCCCGGCCAACGGCCATACGGGTGCGATCTGGATGAACGTTGTGAGTGCTTCGCAGGGATTATCTCGTCTTCGCTGATGCACCGGTATGCGATACCTTTTTTTTCCGTGTTTTGTAGAATCAGAGGAGTACGCAGTATTGACAGAGTCTAGATCGCTATGTTCATCCTTACTCGTTCCCGGGTTTTCTTGGTTTCATCCTTTTCCTCGCTAGTTCGGTACTCGAGTTTCCTGATCTCCTTTCTCGACCTCGCTGCGGACAGTCCTTGTACAGTACATTTTGCAACAGGCCCTTTTTCGTCGTTTATTATTTCTCTTTATACGCCGTTACTCTCGACCACTTTCCCATCTCTGTTCGTGTGCTATCTCTGATTTCTTCATCGCACCCTCGATCTTCAACACGAAACTGCAGTCCATAGCCTATGATCCTTTTAGCGAGACTGCTTGCTTAATCATGTAACCTGAACGACTTCTTAAGAGGCAACTCGAGCCAAACCGCATAATATAGTGCGACATCCAAGTCCGAGCAGCATTGTGTCCCAGTGGAAAGGTCAGGAGCACTACTGAATGTGAAACAAATACATCGGTGTAGTACAGAACAAGAGTGTCGTGTCCATGGGATACAGTAGGAGATCCTAATGACATTAAGACAATGCGCAGAGTCAAAATACAAAAAGGTCAGGAAAGCAGTAGGACCGGCTAGAAGATCGACCAATGAACGTGGGGCAAGGATTACAACGCAACGAGGGCAGGGTCAAAACTACTAGCCTATCCCAAAATGCGTTCCATCTTGTCCAGGATCACATCGATCCCCCTGATGAGGAGTACGACGTGCTTTGGCAGCAGTGCCGCCTTGTCGAACTCGCTATCCTTGCCGTCTGTCGCGGTCTTCCTACCATCGGCGAACACATCCTCTTGGGCACCTTGAATGGCTTTTTCCAGAGTGACGGGGAGAGAAAGGGTGATGCGGGTAAGTTGGATGGTCAATCGGGAGCGGCCCGTAATGTCGAGGTAGGGAAGTTGACGGAATGCGTACTGGAGTTCGAGGACGCGGGTGAGTTCAGAGTGCAAGGCGAGGATGCAGGCGCGACAAGCTTGTCCGGTCGGGGTGATCAGATTCAAGTTGGATCAGGCAGGAAGGAGGGAGGGGGGGTGTTAGAAACGGTGGGGACTTACTGAGGACGCGGCCGCGTATGTTCTCGAGGACCGAAAGAACGGAGTTGATGCCGTCGTCACTGAGTTTGAGGGATGGGTTGAGGTCGCTGATGGCTTCTGGGAAATGCGGAAGACAAAGGTGAGGGGTGAGTGTGACCGGAGGGGGGGGCTTAGCGTCCTGTGCGACTTACGAAGCAACGTGCGTATCATTTCGAGGTTGCCGTCGAGGTAGTCGCTGACGATGCTGAGGAGAACCCCTTTGAGGGTTTCGTCTGCGAACCCGTAGGGACGTGCGCGCAGGAAATCGGACTGGTCGTCGCTTGGGCGAGCGTCGTACATTCGTTTTAGAGAAGGCTGCGAGAGTACGCCGTAAGCTATGGAGACTTTTTGGAACGCATGCGTTGCATCTGGGTTTCCGGGGCACTTGCTGCGCCGTACGTTGAGAACCGAGAAATAAAAAAACGAAAAGGAGAAAAAGGGAGACGAACTCTGGGTGGCATGCTTTGCTACGCGAGAGATAAGCCCGTCTGAGGGTCAGTCTGTCGATGGCCGGAGAACGGGGGACACCGAGGATATGGTAGAGGTCGTTGGTGGAGAGTACCTCGCATATCTCCCGTGAACGGATATTTTCCTGGCTCTGTCCCGGGGGTATTGGTTCAAAGGAATCTGGTGAACGGGGCCGTGGCAGCCAGTCTATGCATTCTGACCGGGTGGTCAGTGCACGTTCGCAATCCTTTGCGGAGGCGCAAAAGGGGATACTCCAGTACGAGGATGCTATACGGGAAAACATGATGAGAGAACATCAAAGATTGAGAAGGGACGGCTTTGGATACCTGGACTGAAGAGGTAGGAAAACATCACGGAGAGACATTGGAGAAAATCTCGGTAGATCAATTAGATATATGATATGATATGTCACTTTCCTTATCTTATCACAAACATGACTAGGAGGTCTCCGTCTCCAATATACTACTAAACCTTCTTATCGAGCGCTTCACCTCACCTCGCTCACCCATCACCGTCAGGCGAACAGCATAGCCCTGGGCGGGTTCCTCGTCCTTGCCACACGGCGTCAGCTCATACCTTCCAAAGGCCCAATTCAGGATGTACACTCCGTTTTCTAGGCGCACGAATCCCTTGATTCTCCACACCGTCTCTTTCGATACCACCCCAAGCGCATCCCGGAGCAGTCCTTCATCGATGGCGCTGACTCCTTCTTCGCCCCCACACACGGTGGCCTCGAGTGGATGGCTATCCTTGCAGGTCTCGTGGTGGCAGATATGACCCGGAGCCCGTAATGTTCCGGAGCCCTTGGAAAGCGTGACAGTCTGGACCTCATCGTGGTGGATTTCTTCTCCAAGGATGCTTGTCTCATGTTGCGAGTCTTGAAAGAGTTTGGTATCGACCCCAAAGAGTAGATTGGGATCCACGCCGTCGCGTCCATTACATTTAATCTTTGGTGTCGAATCATTCAGGGTATTGAGGTGATCAAGCACGAGGTCGAGTGCTCTGTCATCAACGTGCTCCCATTTATTCTGAACCCCCTTAAAGGTCATTGAATCCGCATCGTCGACAAGGGCACTTACAATGAGTATGATGTCCGAGTAGCTCGCTTGCATCTTGGCTGTGGGTGATGTATCTTCGTAGCCGGAAAAGTTCTCCGCGTCAACGACGGTGACGATCGCGTCTAGTTTAATGTCATCGTTTGTTTCGCGCTCTAATTCGCGGATCTGGAACGCGAGGGTGGCAGGGAAAGCAGAACCACTGATGCGGTCAATGAGGAAACTTTCAATGCACTGGGTTATCGTTACCTGCACTCTATGATGATGCGGTCTGGACGAAAATTATCTAGGATGGACGCAGGGTGGTCTTGACTCTTTTCGATCATGACATCAGTGCCTACCTCTAATTTCCAAGAGGGCATTCTTCATCTGACCCACAAGGACACAGCACCTGGGCACTGGTGTTTAACGCGGCGTAATGCAGCCATAGGATTACAATACGCACATGCAACCATTGAGGATTTCGCTGACAGCTGCCAAACTGGATTGCTTTGCAAGCTGACTGTCAACTGCTTGTGATGGTGAGGATTATCTTCCTGACGGTGGTGGGACCCCACCTTCGACGTCTCCAAACTCGTTCTTGAGAAGTACGACCTTGTAGTCTTTGGGTAGTTTGGGAAGTAAGGAGAGGATGATGGATGTTTTCCCCGCCCCTAGAAATCCGGTGAAAACAGTGATGGGTATGTAGGGTATCTTCTGCCCTGGCATGATCTAGATGATTGATTTCTAGCAGGCTGGTACGACGAGTTAGGTACGGTATGTAATATAATGGTGGGCGCTCCGCGGCGTGAGTTCAGCTTTATCGGTGGGTCATCCCCACGGTACATCCACACGACAGAAGAAGCTTCGGGCTGGCCAGTAGACACCTGCAAAGGTCGCAGTGGAGTCGCAACCAACATTGACGAGAAACATCAGAAGATGTTTACTACTCGAAGGGCCGTGGTTCAATTGGAGCAGCACGCAAGCTAGTAGCTCCGTAGATTCGAGTCGTCTTCCCAGGCAAGTTGTCGCCCCGTGTCGGCCTCCCAAACCACATCCACTACTTACATGAACCGTGATTCTGCTGTGCGGCAGTTTACGACATGCTCAGCCTCATACCATGTATTCTTCCTATACCATGCACTGTACATGATTGTGTAGCAGTGAGTTATGTACGGGAATTCAGTGGAACAAGAGGCTTAAAATCAAGCTGTCTGCCATTGAAAATCATACAGCATTTTGTGCGTCTCAGTGAATTTGGCGACCACTGAAAGCAGTGGTGAGAATCGGTGGAAAGTTTGGTGGGAAGTCACCGGGCCTTCAGTTATTTTACTACCTACCCACAGGCGCGTGCTCTGGATGACCAAACATTGAACAGTACGACGGCAACGAGCTAAACACGAAGTTGGCTGGCCATGTCGGGTCGCACCAAGCACTCGACGCCGACCACTGTGAACCGGAAACCCGGCCCTCTCCTCATCGACGCGTCTCAGGTCGCTGCGGCCCACACGTACCTCGCGTTCTCTGCATTTGCCTCCGCCCTCCTCCTCGGCTGTGCACTCCACTACAAGAAAGTCGTGAAGAATGGCGTCGCAGGATATCCAGAAGAGTGGTTCCCTTCCGTTTCTGCGACGTCAGTACGACTTGTTAGCTGCCGACATGCATTGTTTCGCTCATCTGTGTCTCTACAGTATCGGAGACTGGTATCCAGAGCGCAATATCTTCCAGATCCTCATCGCAATGACGAGCGGTCCCCGTTTCGCTCTCGTATCCCTACAATACTTTGTCACCCGCACGTCTCATTCTACCTTACCCCACTGGGTCTTCCTTGCCGGTATCGTACGCACACTCGCATGTGGAGGCTGGGTGTATATCACGTCAAATGATGACCACGATGCTCATGATGTGCTTATGGTGTTGTATATTGTATGCAATGTGCCATGGATGCTGGGAGGGATCATGAATACCCCTACTAGCCACGTCCAAGTGAGGAAGAGACGGTTCGTGCCGTTTTTCTCCACACGTCAGCCTATTTTAACCCCATTCCCACAGGCAACTTGTCACTGTAGCGTAAGCATCCTCGTGAATCTACGTGGATTTTCGCTGATATTCAACAAGGTTCTTTGCATCCATTATCCCTCTGGTGTACTTCTTCATCCAACATAAAGTTCACAGAATACCTGGAGGTAACGCTCGTATTTCTCTGACATTTAGCTAAGCTCACCATCTCTCATAGCGTATACACGATACGCTTTCTTCGAATGGGGACTCATCTTCTTGGACGTACTCTATGACTCAATTTCGGCAGCTGACTTCAAATATTGTAACTTGCAGGCAAGGAAGTTTGAGTTCTACTGTTCCTATTTGCTCACCCCATTCATAGATTGCTGTAGGCGTATCACTGGACTCCAGTATCGAGCATAAAAACATGTATAATCAACTGCATCGCTTTGTCTAATTGCAATCTGACGTTTTCGTATAAATAGACCCCTGCATCCTCCCCATGACAATAAGCTGACTTCTGTTCATGATAACACGCCCAAGCTGAATAATAAAGTCTTGTCAACGGCTGCCAATGTCAAGAGTCAAACAACACTTGCCTCAGATGAACCTAATTCGGGTGCTCGGGCTGGAGGACTTACTTCTAGAGGTTGGAGACAGCGGACCTTCCTGACGAACTTCGCGTCAAGACCTTGGCTGAGCTTCGCGGCTGATGTTTACTTGTGTGAGTGGTAGTATTCATCTTCCCTTGCAATAATAATCTGAATTCCGATTTTGCGCTATCAATTTGGCACTGTAAAACTTCTGAACCCGATTAGCGTACCTATTTTGGTCTATCGTAACCTCTCTGCTTACGACGTTGTTTTACTTCTCTGTCTGGGAACTTGGTCTCTCTGGCGCGGAAGCAGCGTTGTTCATTTATCTCACCCCAGCTTTACTTGGGATAACACCTATCCGCAACTGGGCAGTGACAAGATGGGGCAGAGTTACGTTAAGGGTGCTTTCCCTGATTGGGCTGGCAGCATATAAGATTGATGGCCCCTTGGAACGACTTTGGGCCGTCATTGGGGCCAACATAGCTGTTCTTCTGAGTCAGGTAGCGGATTGGACTACAGGAGATGATGGATACCAGGGATTCCGTACGTTTCTTAATTTCCATGACAAAAGGGACATGCAATGTTCAAATTGATGTCTAGTTTTGGGTACAGGATTGGTACTGTCGTCCCTGTCCAAGCACGCGAATCACTCAAACAATCCAGGTACGAGGACCAACGGTCTCACAACTCACATGGATTCATTTTTGTGTTGCAGTTTGGCCGATGTTGAACGAAGAGACTGGTGGTTACAACAAGACCGGAATGGTGATTGCCGTCTGTGCTATTCTCGAACTAGCCACCCGTCCGTCTAGCCCTCTTATCAAGGAAGGAAAGTCAGGGGGGCCGGACAATGCAAAGGACAATGCAAAGGACACCCCACGAAATTGGATAGCTTCGTCAATTGCACTGGGCTCGCTGTTCTTCACGTTGCATTGCATGTTCACTGACTCTAGCACTATCATCGCTTGGTCATGGACCGGATACCAAGATGGTCAGCCCAGGGGACCACTGCCACATTTACATGGGTCCATCACTTTATTTGCGCAATCCCTCGGTCTAATCATCCCGGCTGTCCTTCCAACTCCAGCTTCTACTGCATTACTCAACCATCCTTCGTGGTTTGCGTACGGTTGTGCAAGCGCATTTGTGATGTACCGTTTCCGGGATTGGACCGGTTTTCTAGGTGGACTGAACTTTGCAATCTTCTGCATCTCAATCCTCCCTTCGGTTTTGTTACAATCTTCCGCGTGGCAAGGTGATAAAGTGGGCAGGAGGCACTTTGTGACGTTCTTTGTCGCCATTCTGTTCTATCTCGCAAATGTGTGGACCGTTGCGTATGCTTTCGTTCCTGGGGGCTCCTACCTGCGGGAGAGAACTGATTTGTACGCACTTCTTGCATTATTTCGCCCCGCCTTCCTGACTGTGTTTGCCAGAGTCCTCACCGCACAGTTAGCTGCTATCTCGCTTGCATTCCGCTCGCCGTTCGGAGCATCGACTCGGCCCAACTCCTTCCTTCGTATCTCAAATCCAACACGTATTCAAATCCCCGCGGTCTTGTGTCTTTTATCCCTTGTTTCTGTTCTGGTCACACTCCTCCGTTGGCCCGCTATGGGGCCGAGACCGTTCAAACCTGGGACTAGGGTCTTCAATGCTGGAATATGGACCATTCATTTCGGCATTGATAACGTAGGTCATGACAGTCAGCGTCGCATACGAGATGTGATCAGGTGTGTTGCTAGTCTTGTTTGAGAGGAATCCGCTCGTGTGTGACGACCTGATTTGGATGTTGACAGGGATATGCAACTTGATGTCGTCGGCTTGTTGGAGACAGATTTGCAAGTGAGTGCTGATCCCGTTGTTGTACGAGTGCAACTGGAATATATCCGGATTAGCGGACGGTGTATGGGAATCGCGACCTGTGAGTTGTGAAGTTATTTAATCAGTTGAGCGGATCGCAAAAGTGACACATCGATCAGGACTCGTGTCGCTGCCGAGGAGTTGGGTTACGTGAGTTGGATACTTCTTTTGGTGATAAGGGCATACCTCAAATACCTTTCCTAGTATGTTGACCTAGGTCCGGGTCCCAACATGCATACATGGGGAGCAGCCTTGTTGTCCAAGGCAAGAACCTGTACTCGACAGGCGTGACTGGAAGGCTGACCCAGATGCCCCCAGTTCCCGATCATCCATTCGTATCACCATCTGCTCCCGTCACCTCATGGCGAGCTTGCTCCGGCCATTGAAGCCGTTCTCGATGTACACGGCACGGAGATCACGGTAGTTGTCTCGCATAATGGTCAGGGTATGTCTATGCCATTTAAAATGCATGTTTGGTCGACAGGTTCACCCTCTATGTATCTCCAGAGGAAGACCCCCTGGACAGAGAGTTACAAAGCAAAGAGTTGGCACGCATTATGGCTGCGTCGTACCCTCGACCAGTGGTGTTCTTGGGATACGTAGTCAGCAAGCCTCTGGCACACAGACGTATGTATCTTCTGCTGACTCGTCTTCGACCGGAGGCTGAAAGGGGACACAGCCGCTCCATATGATATCCTCGTGAACGATGGGCTTGTGTATGATATTGATCCAAAAGATTTGGACAGGTGGTATGTAGACTTGTTACTCACGGGGGATCGCCGATTGAGCTGCCTATCATAGGTGCGAGTATATCCTGTACCGAGGCTTGTATCGCACTGCCTATGCGAGGGTATCCCGTGGCATCATCACCGACACGGAGCTCCAGATTGGACAGTTTGTCCTTCCAAAACATAGCTTTGTCCTTACTAATCAGACGGAGGAATCGCGTCTTGTACGTTCATGGAAGGAGGATCTTCCAGAACATCATGCATGTCTTCCTTCCTTCATGTTTTATACACCACTTACCACTCGACAGTGGTTCCCGATAGAATACTATGGCAATGAGCACGAAGGGGGTGTAAACGACCATTATTACCACGTTTTTGATACCGTGGGTACCCAATGCCATCGATCCTGCTAAATACCCAATGAACTCTTTTCTAGCCATTATTTTACCAACTTCCCGACAGTGCTGTGCTGTAGCAACAGTCTTCTTGTTATACGACAATCGGTGTCCTTATTGTATTTTTGCACTGCTCCCATCAGTGCCTTCCTGTCCATCCCCCTCGCTACTTTCGTAGTCCCCATCATCATCCTGTGCCCCCTCGCTGTCGTGTGCATCATTGTCTTCCTCCCAATTCTCCTCGCTCTCCTCTTCAGAACTGCTTTCAAAATCCTTCTTGTTGTCGTTCGCATAGAATTTATCCAAATCCCTCCAGTTTTCCTTCGCTTCGCGTAATGGCGTTGAGTTGCCTGTAGGTGTGAGTACGACGGGTGTGACGCCCACCAATCCCGACGCCTTTAGTGCCGTGGAACTTGCTGAGCTGATCGCTTGAAGAGGTGGTGCTACAGGGAGGGTGTCCTCTTCATTCTGTCGGAGTAAAGGGTCGATGCCTCCTTCTAGCCATTCTGGGAGGATGGTATCGCCAAGTGTAGCTTTCCCTGTGACGATGCCAAGGGAGCCAATCGGTAGGTGGTGGTGGTGGCCTGACCGAGAAACGTTGGGATCATGTTCAAGACCTCCCCCACCAAAAAACGCACCTAGGGTCTCCTCACTGCCTTCGACAATACCAGCCTTCCCATCGAACAAAACCTTGATTACCTGTTCTCGTCGAAGTATGACGCCACCCTGTTCTTCCGGCTCTCCGCCGTTTATTGTTGGCGACACGCCAACGAGAAGGGATTTGAGCATACGGGTTCGGTCCCGAACGTCGTAGTTTAGGTCATATCGACCGAGAGACAACACGTGGCGACACAGTAGACCCAGTCTCTGGTCCGTTGGACACAGTAGAAAAAGTTTGGCGGCGAGAGTTAGAACTTGAAGCTTGACAAGTGGTGCCTAGTGGGCGTATCTATGAGGACCTGACAGGAGACGCGAGGAGTTGTACATACCTCTGTGTTGAAAGACTTGGAAAACTTCCGCAAGACGTCCGGTGCCCAATCGGCG
This sequence comes from Rubroboletus satanas, assembly GCA_038090635.1. Classification (NCBI taxonomy): domain Eukaryota; kingdom Fungi; phylum Basidiomycota; class Agaricomycetes; order Boletales; family Boletaceae; genus Rubroboletus; species Rubroboletus satanas. The sequence goes on from JBBPNB010000074.1 coordinate 41,576, forward strand.
ACACCTTCTATCACGGTGCTTATTCCTGGGGCTGCGCTGTACTGGCCTACCAACCAGAGAACACAAGCACGCGCTTGGGGGTGCCTGATGTCGTCCACCCGTCGGGCAAGAAGCGAGATTATGGTGAGTCGCGACTGCGACGATGCGGGAGCAGAAGAGCCAATAAGAAGTTGGTTCTGGATAAGAGCCTTCAAGACTAAAACGGCATTGCTGACAACAATATCTGGTGCCTGCTTGGTAGAGATCACGGCGCGACAGATTACAGAGACATACCATGTCTGCTCTTGATCATAGTCATGAGGGCTGAGAGACAGCGTGGCATACATGACGGAACTACTCTGGCGCATCGACCAACGGCGTGAATCGCATCTCCCACCACAACATCATCTACATCTTCAGCACAATCCTAGAAACGATATTGAAAAACTAGATTAGATACTGACCGAAGAAGGCAACATTTTGGAATCGGAACACACGATAAACTCGCGAAGGAGTGCTTGGTGGTTATCCACGGCGCAGAGGTTTAGCATTACTTTGATTTTGTCTCTTTTCACTTGCACAGGATCATCGGTGCGCACTAAGAATAGCTGGTAGTGCATTGAGAACAGTTTCTATCGCGCAACAATGAGTTATGTCCTAACGTCAAATATGAGTACTCACCGGATGTGCACGTGTGATAATCAATAAATACGCAAGGGCCACACGTTCGACTTCTCGCGATACGTGCATAATGCGGAGTAGGGGGTTCACAATTTTGCTGGTAGATGACGGAGGACCCGTATAGTAAAAGACGCGCGCAACAGCAAGCACTACCTAAGGGTTTTATGAACTAAAGATATGGCAGTGGGCGTAAACGGGAGACTCACTGCCGGGTTCTTGGACTGGAAAAGGGGCTCGGATGATGCAAGGAGGAGCTGAAGGTCAGCATCAACTTCTTCCTCTATGGACTCGCCATGTTGCGAAACGGTTGGTTTAGGCAACATCGTGCGGGCATATCTGAGTAGAAGGTTGAGGAGATAGACCTGTCCCCACTCATCTACATCTATAAGAATTTTGCACAGACGTCTATATTGCTGGTGCAGGAGATCTAGTCGCGTGGGGCAGACGGACTCAAATGCAATGACCGCGCTGCCTATCGAGAGAGGGGATCGGTCGTGGAGAAGTGTAGTTATGACGGATATCAGAGCAGGTTGCTGTGTGGCATCTAATCTAAAAGATATTCATCAACTGGTTTAGAGAGAACAAACGAGCACAATACGTACTGGAAGGCCTTTGGTATTGCGAGGGCGGCTGCCTTACGAACGTATGGACTGAGATCTGCTGCGCATTTCTTGATCGCAAGAACCACCAGACCGCATATCATTGGAACTTTGATACCACTCAGGACACGTAGCGCCATAGCGCGAATAAGTGGGCTGGGGTCAGCAAGGTCCTTTTGGAAAGTGTTGATTGAGAGCAGGGCAAGATCGGGTTCGTGCTCGGCGTAACGCAAGAGGTAGATATAGACAAGCTTTCTGATCTCGAGGTTCTGCGAAGCGACGTTTTTGACGACTTGGGGGAAGTAGTTGGAGACATTGCGACCTTTAGAAATGAGCTATTGTACGATGCGCTGTTGGTCTGGACGGCGTTCTTCTAGGTGTACACTTACGGCTATGAGACGCTTCATGGCGTCCAGCTTCTCCCTGTCGCTACTCGAGTCAAGCTGTTTCCCAATGTTCTTCACCTTGTCATCTGGCATGTCGAAGATGGATGCTCCACCGAGTGTTATGGAGAGATCACGGGTGTGCTCGCTGAAAGTCTCTTGAATACGCATACCAAGTCTCGCTGCATTTTCAGTAAAAGCATTGAGATTGACGTTGTCCATCACGAGTCGAGTCTAGTACAGGATGAGCCGAGACGCGTGAAGAGTGGCCGAGCTACGGGTTTGTTGTGAACGTGTACGATTCATGTGTTGTCTCTTCCAGACAGACCGGAGAGTCAAAGAACGTCAGTTCTAATTCAGATCGAATTGGTCGCCGAGTAAAGAGCAACTCTCCAATAGCGAATAATAATTTTCGACAGCACAACCCTCTATTATTTCGCGGCAGCAGGACGAGTTATGTATCTATCAAGGCTCCAAGGAGGCAGGGAACGTCCCGTTCTCTCTTTGCTCATCGAATCTACCTATCTGCGGAAGACACTCAGTGGTGGAATACTATAGTAAATGTTTGCACAATACCCATTCATCTGCAAAGAAATAAGACAACGAGACACCACAAAGCAGCCCAAAGCACTTACTTGGACAGAGAGAGTTGTACGCCCTCTTGAACTGTTTGCACGGTGCAAAATCTTCCCCTTTGGCAGCGACACACTTGAAGTAATCGGTGTAGTTTTGGAAGCTATGCCCGCGCATGAGCACGCGAGCCCACATGTACCACATGATTCAATCATACCAGTGCCTCGTCTGGTTGGTGTTGGGGAAACGGGCTGACACGGCTGTTAGGCAAAGCAATTCAACTGGGAACCTCAACTCACCGTCGAAACTCGCGGTCTGCAGAACATATTTACTGCGATAAATGAGTTTCCTGTTACTTGAACAAAGAATAAGTGGGTCACCTGGACAAGTCGGAGTCAGACATTCTGGTTGCTGGCAAACGTTGATGAAAGACGGTCAACTCGGAGCGCGACGGACTCTTTGTTCGATTATATAAGCCATCGCTTAGCTTTCATTCGACTTGCCATTTGGCTACGCATCAGAATACTTCTCCAGATTCCCAATACCACTTTTCCCGCATCATTGCGATCATGGACGCGCTCAAAGCTGAAATTGCGCTCAAACGCAAGACTCTGGAGAGTGAGGTTGGCTCACGGCCAATGAAGTACGTGCGACGAGGAGACATCGAGAGGATCAGGCAGGAAGAGGAGCAGAAGGCTAAGCAGGAGCGAGCACGACTTGTGCAGGAAGAAGCGCGAAACGAGGCTGAAGTTGTTGCCACCGAGCAGGCAAAGCCAGATGCAAATGTGAGCGTTCCCCCTCGCGTTGTACCAATATGTTATTTACATGTGAATGGAAAGCAGCAGTCATCTCGCTCGGATTCCGTCACACCCGTTGTTGAATCACGAGATTCAAGCCCACCAATCCCCGAATCATCTTTCAATATCCCAAACGAGGAAACTATCCGCAGACTTCGTGCCAAAGGACAACCTATCCGGCTATTTGCTGAATCTGATAGAGACCGGAGGCTACGTTTACGCGCGCTGGAGTTGATTGAGGAAAAAGGGAACGACCGTCAAGGTGGCCAGAATGATTTCAAAAAGGCGTTGGAGGACGTTGAAAACGTAGAGCGAGAGCTCAGGAATAAGAGCAAAGGGAAAAAGAAGGGTGACGCTGAAGAGCCGAGCACAGGCGTTCTGGACCTGGCCTTGATCAAAACCGACCCAGACAGGCTATATCCGCTTATTTACTATGCGTTGAAGCGCACTCTCAAAGAATGGGAGGAAGCCATGGACGACAGACCAGGTCGGGAAAAACGACATCTTTGGTTCATCAAGCTTACCTCCTCCACAGAGCATATTAAGCGGACTACGCAAGGAAAGCTAGCAGCCGCAACCCAAGTCCAATCCGCGGAATACCTCAAGCCCCTCTTCAAGACTGTGCGTTCAAGAGTACGTCAACTGTTTGCGAATTGATTTCGCTTCGACACTCAGCCGATAATAGTCATTACCTTCAGACATGCTGGCTCGCATAGCTGAGATTGTCCATTACATGCAGAAGCGACAATACCAGAAGGCCAATGATGCATATCTCAGATTGTCGATAGGCAACGCACCATGGCCTATAGGTGTGACCATGGTTGGGTATGTTTTCTCCTAAAGCCACCACTCGAACTGCCACTTATATTACTCTTCTAGTATCCACGAGCGTTCAGCACGAGAGAAAATTTCCACCGATCAAGTAGCACATGTGCTCAATGACGAAGTCAGCCGGAAGTACATTCAGAGCCTGAAACGGTACGCTAATCTCTAGATGCGTCTGAACAGTGACTGATTGCCCTGCAGGCTTTTGACCTTTTCACAAACAAAGTACCCACCAGATGATGTCTCACAGTTGATGGGATAGAATGAAGGTCACTGTACAGCTGTATATTGACCACTCCCGACTGCCGTTGGTATGCCTTCTGTAGTATGTTATCTCTTGTCTTCCTTACTCTTTCCAATCTGTGATGCATTGTCACCTGGATGAGCGAGTGCATGCCGTGTTTCCCGGATATGATTAAATAGTCTAGTTCGACTGTCGAAAGGTGTTTTGCAGACATTGCAGACCTAACCCACGGTTAGGAAATAGCATGCAACAAACTAAGTCACTGACTTGCACTTTGCTCCCCTCGGTTTCTGCCGTTTGCGCCTTGCGTGCCTCTCGCAATTTTCGCTTTTCTCTTTTTGACAACTCTCGCGGAGCTGACACCATTTCTGGGGGCTGCAGATCCAGTTCTTCGCTGTCACATGCAATTGTTTGGCCAACTTGAAGTTGTTCCGTATTTTTTGACGACTCTTCTGACACAGACACATCTTCCAGGACGTCGATAGTTCGGCATTCGGAAACAGTGTCTGAATCGTCGCCTTGAGCCTGGCTAGGTGGTGTTGATGGCGGTTGAGGACCCGCATTTCCGTCGACCTCAACAATGTAACGCCGCTCGTCATCATCATCCCAACCTTTGCCTGATAGCCCGAGTTCCTCGTTGTCTCTCATAATCTCTCTCTTCAGCCTCTCAACCTCTTTCATATGCTTCTTGCTCCGCTCATGACTGTCCCAGGCAGCTTCGCTTTTAAATGACTTTCCGCACGCTACGCATTCCCATTCTTCCGGATCCTCTCCTTCTGCAGCTACCCATTCGAGGTCGTCGTGCTGGTGGTCTTTGGTAACTTTTTGCCATTCTTGCTCGACGTAGGGGGTATTGTTAGTTTGCGCTCTTCGAGGCTTGGACTTGGAGCCTGATGGTGCCAAGGAGTCATTAGGCCTCGTCCGATTAAGTCGTGCTTGGTGAGCAAGATGGCTCTTGTAACGTGGGTCACGTTTTCGGACGAACATTGCCAGGGACTGCCGAATTCAAGGTTAGAGCTGATCTGCACATATAATGTAGCTGTGACCCAGTACACACCCTTACGGTTTCGTTGTATTCCTTTCGCGCATCATCCCGTGCTTTCTTATTTTCTTTCTCCATCATCCTGTACATGGATCAGCGTGGCCCTCGGATCATCATATGATTGGAAAGACAGACCTCCGTATTCTGCGATCGGGCGCGTCTACGGTGTTGTAGTGATCCATCCACGTGAACTCTTTCAATGTAGAAAAGTTCAGCCATGCATTGTAAAAATTCTTAACAGCCTCAGATGGTGTCGTTGGAGACATCCAGGACCACGTCGGGTAGCCAAACTGCGGGTATTCAATATCAGATAGCACAGTCTCCTCTTGCGCAAGCCTGGAGAACAGATTACGATAAAGGGTGAAGAATCCCTGGAAGAGAAAAACAAGACGTCCGTGGAAGTGTCTCAATGACGTGGAAGGAAAATGAAACATACGTTCTGGCTGTCATCGAATCCAGACCATTTACTGGCATCGAGGAACTGGGACAAGTGCCGCACTGTCAATCCGCGATCGCGAGCGCGGGGAGGTGGAACACCCCTTCGGATATCCTCGAACACAGCTTCTGCATCTGGCTCTGGTGCTAGTGATGCTTTGTGGGAGTCATACCAAGCCCGTTCCTACTTGGACACCCATGGCATTAGGCTTGGGTGTGAATGGGTACGTTGGTATATTTTGGCATACCTGCTCGTCACTGAGAACCTACAATCAATGATCATCGAGGATGTGTGAGCGAAGGATCAATTCACTGAGGTCACGTCCAATAACCCACCTCATTTGCTTGCTGAATCAGGGCGAAGCGTTGCGTGGCACCCTCGACATCATCCTTGTTTTTATCGGGATGATGGATAAGGGCGAGTTTCCTGAATGCTTTCTACGATAGTGCTGAGACATTTGTAAGTGA
>JBBPNB010000075.1:0-47586 GCA_038090635.1 Rubroboletus satanas
ACCTTACCAGATTGGATGACTCTGCACTAGATGAATTTGATGCAGAAGAAGACCTCAAGCACAAGGATGAGGATGATCCTACAGAGTCCCATGCCTTCCACGGCCCACTGCCTTAAGACTCCCACTATAACTGAAATTCAAGGGCAGTCGGATCCTGCGATAGGAGCTCTTGATTAAATCTAAGTTTTTAGGGCACACAGTGTTGATAGGCACATCATGACTTGTTGCCAATCGGAGCTTGCTCAGCTACTTTCCCCTCACGTTACAACCCTCTTTGAACAACATAATGGGATTGCCGGATTATAGATTTCCCTCGCCGAGTCCCCTGTCTCAAAGCCTGTGCCCTCTCGACGCCATTGATTTCTTCTGCAGCAACCCTTCAACTGTTCCCCCCCAATGTAGGTTTGTCAACTTGTGCAGAAATAAATTACAAATGTCCTTACATCATATCTGAAAGATCCATCTTTGCGAACTGTCGGACAACCGTTCCAGTTTGGTCTCAGCGGGCGAGAGATGAATGTGCACATCGTGAACTATCTATCAGCCGGAGGGTTGCCCTTTTAGCACTCTCCTGTGCAATATGAACTTGCCTCTCGGGTCATATCCATTTATAATGTCCCTTGTGATGACAATTCGCGAAATCAGAATATCATAGCGGCTGACTCGTCTAAATGTTTCAAAGCTTTTCTCAGTCGCGGAGTAGCGGTAATACCCGGGTTCAGACAAGTAGTACCCCTCTGTTTCTTTATATGAAGACAAAGCCACCCTGCCAGTATTACAAACTGTGATAGGCAACAGGGTCAAGAGCCGTGCAAAATGATCATCATGATCATCTGTTGAAGGGCCGTTATTATCTCACTCTCTCGGCTTTCACTTTGGCGGTGGGCTCCCTGTTCTTTGCTGTATGGCAGGATAGCATGACCGTCCCTTGCTGGATGACGAGGTTATATAACCGCATCTCCCCTAACCATTCAGAATGGAGACGCGATCCCCAGGCTACTGCCAACATGACTTCAACTTCATCATCCTCTTTCTATCACAACGAACTGAACCGTGTTCTCCCCGAGCAATCCTTTGGTTTGGCCCGGTACGAGATCACAAGACAGTATTCGGCGCACGAGGCGACTGCTCTCGTGACATTACTAGAGGGGACTAACATCAGAGTGTCCTTAAACATTCGTGGCTATCGGGTAATTTAGCATCATTCTACGACAAGGCACGGTCGCTGACTGAACTCATGTTTCGAAGCTTGATGATGGCCAGACGTATGAGTCGATCGAAGAACTCTTGCAATCTATTAGTCCGATGTATGTGCAGAAAAGAGAGGAGAAGATCATCACCAAGTTGCAAGGTCTGCAATGACCATGCCATCCTTCCTGTTTAGGAGCCTCTTGCAAGGATGTGAGTATTGCCTTCGACATCACCTTGATTATCAAAACGGCTGATAGCCTCAGGCTCTGCACAGTTTTAAAGTTCCAACCACTGTACATACTGTTGTTTGTATTTTTATTGTGTAATATCATGCACCATAGACGATCGTCATCCTGAAGAATGGGAGACATCAAGCTGGTACATGGCCGGTTCCGAATACAACACCCGTGTCTATGTACGTAATGAGAACAAACTCAACTGAATCGCATAACAGGGAACCTTGCAGTTGACTGCCTAGTCTCCATCGCCGTCTTATACATCTCCCTTGTGAACAGTCCTCCAGATCTAACTTTTGTAATGGCTTGGGCAACCCAGTCTCGCTCATGGTCGTCCCGTATACAGCTAGCCCACCACCGGTCCATGCTGAGCCGCAGCGATGTGGAATTGAGCGTATTGTTTTCACTTTGTTCGTTCAAAACATGCAAAAGAAACCCAGCGTTCAAGTGCTCCACTCCCAGTTCAGACAAGCACTTGAGAATACGAGTGATGCGTAGATTGTTGTGTGATTTTCCTAGTCATCCAGTGCACCCTGTTTACTTAAACATAAGATCCATTTATAGAGAGCCACTCACCGAGGAGATTTCGGTAGCGCGATTTAAAATCCCGAGGAGGGAGCGACCGCGCGAGCAACCCCGTATCCGAGAGCAGACACATGCCGTAGAAGTCGAGCATCATCTCGTATGACTTCACCAAATGGCGGATGATACCCTCGTTGTTTCTCATCATTCTGATTTCATGGGGTAAAAGCCGATAAGCACCCATGTTCGTTCCGTCCTCTTGGATCGGAAATCTGAAGCGGCTTACATGTCAGGAACTTTGATTACCAAAAGGTAGAACTTACAGCCATTGGATGTACGCGTGGTTCCACTCGAGCTCGTCATACTTGGCGTACCATCTGCTTTCTCATCTGAACGGAAATCCAAAGCTTGACCAAGGAGCATCCAACCGCTCACTTTGAATGTATTTCTTGTATCGACAAGTTATCGGGTTGACATCGCAGCTGATTGAGGTAGAAGAGATAGTTCGCGGTAGGACCGTTCTCTGGGACCGATTCCGAGATCCCTGGGTAATTTGCAAGGAAGGCTCTGATGTCTCGAGGGCGTGCTCTGTAGTCATTAGTTGACATGTTGGTTGATGGCGCTGTGAATATACCTTGTACACAACCAAGATAAGGAATGTCACATTTTTCAGCATAATGGTGGTTATCACTTGCCTGGATGTTATGAACGAGGTAACATCGATAGCCTGGTTACATTGTATATCCCAGCAAGTCGGTGATCGAAAAGGTTAAAACTCTGAAGAGTTGCTGTACAGATTGTGTCTGGATCCAGCGAATCGAGTTCAAGTAATCATGACTACACGCCGTTCTGGAGGCTGGCCTGGTCATATTGGTCACAGCTGACGGGCTCCAGACCAATCAAACATCTATCTGTCCACCTCGCGATGTCTCCCAGAGCCGAGGAATTCTAGACCCGATCAAACACCCGTTTGACACCACCTGTCGACATCGCGATTATCGATATACATAATCATTTCATCCCAGAGAAAATCTCTTCGTCTTGTTGTGAATTCATCTCTGGCATCGTGTCAGACTGGCTTCTCCACGTAAAATCCCCTTGACCGTCGAATGAACTGATCCCGATAATCGTGTCCGAGATTACCCAATCTTGGAAGCTTTACTTTTTCAAGACGAGGCACCTCTTCGCAAGGGGCATAAGTGCACCGTACACAACGGACCATGGACGTTCGTCCACCAGTACCATACTAGCAAAGTTTTCGCAAGCACTTGTTCATTAGCGATGACGTCCGCATTGTATCGCGCGCACGGTCATGGTTAATGTACCCTGGGATCACTCACCATCCGAGGGGAAAGGCTTAGCATCACCGGCTCCCGAGAACATCGGCCGCAGCAACCCTAATGCGGTTATGCATATGTATCGAAGACAACGTCCGACTCACGACCACCAATGGTGTTTCATGTCCTCGTCTGCGCCCGAGGACTCGAGAACGGGGATCTCTCCATGGAGGTTCAAACGTACACTTGGTGTGACGTATGTTGGCCCAAACCCGCAACAGTCTATCGTATCACTACGTTGGTGGGTAATTCCACCCTGCCTCCAAATATACAGAATAGTATTACTTTACCGACGCCACTGATCCCACCAGGCCAGTGAAGCCTCTTTCACAGACAGTAACGTAACCGACTCAGGTCGGTCAGCTTGGGCAGCGTTTCAAGGCGAAAACGTATCTGTGGGTTGGCAGAGTTGAATCGCTCGGTCTGTTTTATTAAACGAATGAACCGATGACTTGAGAGCCACGGTCCGTCAAATACCTAGTTGACCGTTTCATTTCTTGTTTACACGAGCAGTGGACTGGGCGCACGGTACATTGTTTGGGAAAGCTTCTATGATCCAGTGCAGATACCGGGAAGCACGGCTGGCTATGATCCTGGGGACAAGTGTACACACACGGTCCACCGGTTCCAATCATCGACCCGCGTGAACTCGCGTGAGGAATAACACGAGGGGCGGAAAAAATCAGAACATAGATTAGTCACACAGGTGAGGTGAGTTCACTGAAGGGTACTTTAACAGCTTGGGATGCTTGGGAATTGGAGGTCATCGATGGTGTTATTCAACTTGGCGCATGTGGTTCTCTGAATATTTCGGGGAAATTCTGCCTTTGGATAACCTTTTAGAGGGATCGCATGCGAAAGGGAAACACATAACTTCTCTAGTCAAATATTTCGGGCTGGGAGCCAGGCCGGAACAACTGTCCAATCATTGGTGAGCACAAGGAAGCTTCAAACACTCATGTGGCACGCACGTGAGAAGACCTTGGTCGGTGGTCGATATGTAGGGAATTCCTTAAGGATCTGCTTGCGATATATTGTTGTATTCTACGTACATGGGGTCAGGTGGCGGCGTGTCACGCCTGATATTTCCCCGGATTGAGAGTATTTGATCCGCATGCGAATAAATGTGGGGTAGGTATCAGGGAGCTTTACGGGCGTGGGGCGCAACGTCGAACAAGATTTTTGGGACAGGTAATGACACGTAGCCGGACGACAGGGAATGACGAGGTTGCGATGTGGTTGACGAAGCCACAGTTGAGAGTTTGTTCCTGTTCGCTCAAGCTGACTCACTGGCAAGGTCGGTGATACGAACGGGCTGACCCGGTGTGGACAGAGTCTCGTGGCTGTTTACAGCTTTGACAGCGGATACATCGTGAAGCCGCTGAGTTGTCCAATAGGCACAAGGCAAAGCGTCAGGTGCTTACAAGGCTCTGACAGCGGAGACGGGCTGTTCCGGGGGTTGCGGGTGAGCTCAGCAGCCGGGGTGGACGGGTTAGTTTTCTACATCAACTGGGACTGACAAATCTTGATTGTGGGGATTGACCAGGTGGGGAATATAAGTAAGCATTTGCGGTGCACGTGGGATGGAGATGGTAGTCGGCCATGCGGCATCGCAACAGCCTTCCGAGCCGGGGATGATCTGGCCAGGGATGGACGGCGGAGGGAACACGCCGGGGGAACCCGACGAGGATGAGTTCGGGCTGGTGTTGGTGGTGAGCGGGAAGAGCCGGTGGCGCGAGTTTCATGGGAGGAGGTGATTGGACAGACGGGCGGCGAGTGGCGAGACAGGGCTGGGCTGGCATCTGTGTGGGATTTCGAGAGGGACGTAACACGCTGTAACGCGGTGCCATCAGGTAACAGCATGCACTTGCCATATCCGGTACATTCCGAGGCTCCGCGGTGGGTTGCCGATGGAAATGACTGATCACATAATCACAGGTAATAACGGAATTTGTAAATAAAGAAAGGCGCATTTTCGGGAATCCCGGGACATGGTCCACCTTCCAAATATGGAAACCCTGTGGAACGGGTGCGATGCGAATCAGCAAATCAAATATTAAGACGGCCTTTGAGTTCCTCTGCCCCCGTCCAATCCCTGTCTCTCCCCACCCGCCGCCACTCACGTCCTCCCCACCCTCCCCCTCCACCCCTTCCATTCTCCCCCTCTGGCAGGCGTCCCTTGTGAGTCTTCGGTTCCATTCCATTCTCGTCTAGCCTTTGTTTGTCTCACTCACCGCCTATTGTTCCCCTCCCTTTATATCTCCCCAGCTATCGCGCCCTCTTCACCCCACAATGGACATGAACTACGAAGACTCCTGGTGTCCCACCTGCGATAGGCAAATCGTCCCAAAGCGATTCACTGTCTCTGTCTCCCAGCACCCTCCCGAACAACTCGCCGTCCCCCCAGCTTCCGCTTCCCGTAAGTCTCAGTCTATTTTTAGTCTCCCAAAACTCACCCGTCTGCCAGCCTCGAAAAACCATCAAGGAGGCGACATCAGTGCGCGCACTTCTCGAACAAAGACAGGCACCATACGCGCAAGGGGGGGCCGCAAACCAAATGGCGCGCCCAAACACTCCGATTCCACAGCTGCCGCAAACAAAACCCGTCCCCCCTCCCCACAATCCCACCTTCAGCCTCAAACCACAACCACAACCACCCCACCAACCAAACTGCGTACTGTCATCGATCAAGGTCCCATTCCCCTTTATTGTTCCGATGACTGCAGGATCGCCGATTTGAGCAGACTCAACGGTGCTCTTCCCATCAATTACAACCCTGCTCAGGCCTCTCCTCCTCTCCCACCCGTGCCCCACAATTCCTTCGAACATCCAATATCCTGTGATTCCGAGGACGAGTCCAGCAGTACCTCATCACTTCATTCATGTGTTTCGTCTTCATCCGACGGCATTCTCGTTTCCCCCAGCATTGCCACCCTTGCCGCGATATATGACTTCCCTCCATTACCTCCGCCGCCCCCAATTCTTCCTGCTCACCCTACTGTCTCAACTGAGCCTGAGTTCCGTAATGACTATCAGGGCGGTGTCATGATGGCCGCTAAGCGGATCCAAGCTGCCCTTTGTGCAGACCCTGCCAGTAAACGTCCTATGACCCGAAATGAATTACCTCCGCCACAGAAACCAATCCCTGGCTGGACAGATGGCAGTGATGCTTGGCGCGAATCTGTATATTCGTTCTCCCCTCGTTCAGATTCCGTGGCAACCGTTGGTATGGCGAGTAAAACCTCTTTTACCGCTACCTCGAGCAGGGGTGTCCAGTGGACATCCAGCGACCTTGTGGCATCGGGCTCTCCATCTTCTTTTCCCGCACAATCTCGGTCATCGCAACCCCTACCCCGCTCCAGTCAGTCCTACGCTGACGAATTGTACACTAAATATTCTCTTCCTCTATCTCGTCGCTGCGAGTCGCGGTCTACTCTCTTCCCACCCAATGCTTCTTACACGGCTCAATGCACTCCTCCGTTGTCTCCCGCATCAACATCCTCTCGTCGCCGCCGAGAGACTCCCCTAGTAAAGGCGGGTGCCGAAGGTCGCTTGCTTGTTCCCAATGTCGCTATACGGGCACACAGCGTGTCTAGCCAGAGCGTTTCTTCCCCAAGCTTGTGCAGTCCACTCAGTCGCCATCCTAGTGAAATTAGTGAGGATAGCATGTGGAACGAACAACGCAGCACATCTGCATCGGTGTCATCGCGACCCCAGGTACAAGGTATGTTGTAAATACCACGTTTAGTATCGTTGCTCATCGTGTTTCAGTTCGCTCGTGGTCGTATGATAACATCAAGACCTATCCCATCATGATGCCTCCTCCGAAAAAGGAGAAGCGCATTGAAACGCGCATTGTCGACGGGAACCTCGAGGAGGTCGAAGTCGAGGTCGAAGTTGTCCAACCCCTTAAGCGCCTTTTTCTCTTCCATGGAAAGGAAACTAGTCCGGAACGAAAGTGGTAGATGACACCCGAAATGCCTTGCCTTTGGAGCACCACGAACTTATACCCATACTGCATCTGCGGAGCGACGACCATGGTTATACCGCCAACCCACGACACATACCCTGATTTATCAGACGTCTTTCTTTCTCTCTCGCATCTCCTCAGTATTATGCACAAATGCACGCTCGCATGATTATCATCCGCACATAATGACCTCGTCGTCTCTCCTAATTGCGCTACATCTCCACCGTCGACTTCGACCACATCATAATGCCCTGGCTGCTTTCCCGAACAAATTTCTACATCTCTCTGTGCCATACGCTTGTACTCGGTAATATTCTCTCTTGTTTCGGTTCTGTACATCTGTACCACTAGTTGCGCATTTACAATACCAGTTAGCATATGGAGCTTGGACTAATAGTCTTCGTTTTTGGGGTCATTGGCATCGAGTTTTGGTCGGATTGGTTGGTTACATACTCGATAGGAAGGCTAATGATTGTGCCATTGCCTTGAGTATTTTCTTTTCCTTATGACTTTGTATTCTTGGCACCTTGACAATTCGTTATTGCATTGCATCGGTTTGTTGTAGGTTGCACTGTACAACTGCAGCGCGCATACTCAGAGCTGTGAGAGATTTGTCATGCTGACTAGAGATGCTGAGCGATGATCGCTGGTTCATTTGTCGGTGATACGCCCTTCTAAGACAAGCGAATTGCGCCCTTGTGTGTCCACAGAAGGTGGGGTTCGGTGACCTGACCTCCTGCGGGTGTCCGTGAAGTGCTTCTGTTCCGTCCTCTTCAAGATCCGCCGAGCGTTGGCTCGCTGGATGATTGGTCCCAGTGCACTACTTTTGCCATGAACGTGTGCCGCACTTCAGTTTCGCCACACGTCACTCGTCTCAAAAAAAAAGCCCCCTTACCCCATGCCCCACTTGGCGGCATGTCGCCGGAGGCAGCCATCTTTGTGCTGTCAGGTTGTACGAACACGTCTACAGCATGTCCAGTCATCTGATGATCCGGTTAGACTGGTTGCATTTACTCGAGAGCAGTTGGCAAGCTATGTGCCTAGAAGATCGTCCCGACATACAAGTATACACGGGAATGGATGGATGAGGCGTATCTGTTTATTCGGAACCACCCACAGATCTCTTCCAAGATGAGCGTTGTGGTCGGTCGAATCCACTTGTCGGAACATGCCTTCTCCATTTTGGGGTGAGGTATACCAGAGATTAATGTTCCTGTCAAGGACGAGCTTCCGGGAATGTTTCCTCATGGCCCGGAATTGTCACAAGAATGCTGACTGTGAGTTGCGTACACAAGCGTGCATGCCGCGATTCCGTCGTGGTAAAACGAAGACGGGTGCAGTTCGCGTGCTAAGCGCCGGGAGCCAAAGTAAATTTTTTCTACTCTGTGGGACTGCCAGTTGACCTGTCAGGGTACACAAGCCCTACCATGCATATGTTTCATCCGTCTTACGTATGGCGACCATCCCCATGTCAATAAGCCATATAATTGGTTCTCCTTCCGTCTCGGTCCGCACCGTATAGTAGAGGCAGACGGGCACTCGCACTGGTGACCAATCCGCGTGAGGCAAGCACTACGCCGGGTCACCAATCAGGGCAGCTTAGCAATTATCTCCTCATGACGTGATATCGGAACGGTCGTCCCGACACTATGCTGCAAGCCTCCCCGGCGTGTCTTTCCTGTCCGGGGAATTAGGCGCTAAGCGGAACACCGTTCTCGAATTCATCCCCCCTCGGGTGAGCACGGCGTCCGGGAAATGACAAGCTTGAGGGTCAACTTCTTCCCTATAAGTCAAAATCCGTGGGCACACACTCTAATCAATAACCAGCCCTCGCGCCAAGTGCGAGGCTTCCCAGTAAGCGACCAGCAAGGCGGCCCGCGGTGTGTAAAGCTCGTTCAGCACCACATACTAATCTCATGAATGCGTTCATACGACGTGTTGGACCTACGTCGTGAATGAATTTTTCTTCAAACGACGAACGAGCTGCATGTCTGTCATCGATTCATCTCCGAATCTGTGACGCCTTTCGCTCGAATGCAGTCAACCTCACTCAGCTAGTGTGATATCTTGAACTTTCGCCTTTGCTTCCGTGAAAGTTCACGGCTGTAGAGGTGTGGGGCAGCCAGGAAATCGAATTCGCACGTCACGCCAAGCTTGCCTACACGAGACGACGCGACCAAAGAAGTGCAGCATACTAGTAACCACGAGTTCGACTAATATGTAACATCATCATTCGAGAGCTTGGCGAGATCCGTGCACATGTACGACAGGCCATCATATTGTGTCGTTGGAACGTAAGAGCGACACGGCATTATGGAGTGAAAGCCGCTAGCTCGGACAAGACCCCCTTGGACAACCTTATGACATTTGTGCACACATGATCGATTCCCCAGCAGGATATATCAAGTGCGTGAGGCTGTGAAAGGTCCATTATGCGGGGATGGCGGTTGGCATGAGACATTAAGCAAGGGGTGTACGACTGTGCAGTGTGCACCGTGTATACTCGCAGGAGACCTGTCACGGGGTATCAGTCAGGCCGGAGCAACATAACCACTCACCGCGGTAATCACCAGACGCAGCGGAAATGCTACGCACAATATGGATAGGGGTGGTGTTGTCATTGGCAACAATCTCGTACTGATGCCCCTTGGGTGAGGAAAATATCTCACAATGAATTATGACATGATTGCACTATCTGTTGCAACCACCTCCGAAGTTTAAACTTGCCTGTGAACTACCTGGGTTACGCTGGAGAGGAGAAAAAGGTGGGAGGAGTGACACTGTTCCCAAAATGACCACGGAAAGATTCTTTGACTTCGAGATGGCTGATAGCCTGGGACACTTGAAAGACCGTACGGAATGGGGGAAAAAAAAGAGCGCAGAGACTGGTGACCCAAGAGCACCAGATCTGCTCTTGGCATGATACTCATTGTCCCAATTGATTTTGTAGCAGGTACCCTTCCTACAGGCAACGGTTGATGCCTCGTTGTTCTCTTCTGGGAGACGGGCGAGAACGTACCCACATATGGCGGCGAGGCTAGCCAGAAGCTGCCAGATTGACTTTGTGTGCGAGACATGAGGTTGTTCTGACAGCTTCTTTGCACTCTTACGTTTTCAAACTTGATTGCCGGGTGGGCATCTGGATTCTGATTTCAAGCGGGTGCCGAGGCCCATCTGATAATATTGTTACAGCGGGTGTCCCGTGTAACGTATGTATCTGATCTGTTGCAGTTTCGTCGTATAAATGTACCGTGAGCCCCGGTACCTAACCTGGTGTTCATACGTTTCCAAATCAGCGCCAATTTTCCCGTCAGCGACGATAATCTAGCTGCTCATTTTCATCGCAATAGACAAGCTATTGATAGGTGAGATAGCCTTTTATCGATAACCCAATTCATCTGGTGCTCTCAGTGGAGGTCTTGGTGCTTCAAGGTCCGCGAAGACTGGCGCAAAAGGAAAGAAAAAAAGAGGGTAGGTCGATACATTTACCACGACGACTACATTATCATATATCATAATATCATTCCAGATAGCGAATCACATCGACATCGATAACCATCTAAAGATGTGATCGCGAGTCATCGAATGGTCCCGCATACCAGATTCGGATCAAGATCCGCACTCCGCCCCCTATAAGTGATTGCCACAAGTCCCTGTCCTCCACACCACCCTGTCTTGGTCATCGATTTAGTGTACAATGGTGAGTCGCACAATGCAACACCTTCCAGCGCCCTCCGTCCCGACACAGTGTCCTAGGGCGTCAACATCGAAACGATCACTCCTGGCGATGGCATCAACTTTCCGAAACCTGGAGGTACACCCATCCTCGCGCTCGCAGTCCCACCCAAGATCGTACTGATATCGCAATAGATAGCGTGAAGATCCACTATGTCGGTAGACTCTTGGATGGTCATATTTTCGATTCGAGCAGGGATCGGTACGTTCGTGTTCACCTTTGCTTACCGTGTCGTTGATCTTCCCATCGATTGTCAGCGGTGAGCCTTTTCTCACCAAGATAGGTGTTGGCAAGGTCATCAAAGGATGGGACGAGGGTAAGTGTCCGGATTCCTCCACTTTACCATTAGCCTTCATATCCCTACAGGCGTCCCGCAATTATCACTCGGTCAAAAGGCAACACTCACTATTACCGCGGATTATGTAGGTGCCGGGCGTCTCTCTCGAACTGCCTTTTTCTGATGGGCCACACAGGCTTATGGCGCTCGCGGATTCCCCCCTGTCATTCCTCCGAACGCTACTTTGAAATTCGAGGTAGAATTAATCAAAATCAATTGACGACTTTGAATGCGACATGTATGGCAGCTCTTTTTTTGGCGGTGTGCGGCTACCTTTCCTGTATCTCGACTGTTAATCGTGTATTTGTTTACCCACCCTTCAACACTTGGAGTGAGTTTTCAGCGCTTTTTACGACGAACCACGAACCAGTACAAGATCGTCTGAAGTGCCCCTCAGTGCTCCCTGCGTCCCTTTGTCAAAAAGTTTTGTGAAGTATGTAGATGCGGGCGGGTTCACAAACGATTGGTGCCCGATTCTGTTATATGCACTGCGTCTGCCGCGCGCATACTCCAAGACGTCGGGTAGAGTCTCAACAGAGTTACGCCGAATTTGACGCTTGATAAACAAAAATAATGAAAACAGCGGTTCATGCTCCACGTACGACGGTGAAGTCGTGCGGAAGCAACAACTTATATTTCAGCTTCTTTCAGGTGAACTTGGAAAACTTGCAGCTCTTACCGCCAAGAGATCCAAGCACGAACGGGACCCATCACGTTCAGTCACAGGGAGAATAGTGAGACACTCTCAATTCTCGTGAGAGACGGTACCTATGTATAGTTGCTAATTGGATGGTCAAGAGGCTCAGGCCGTCAGAGATGTCATCGGCACCGGAACCTCTACCATGTCCTCATTGTCGTCATCACTATCGTCACCCTGTCCTGATCCTTCATCTAGGACCTGGGGCGTATACGCGCCAGACATGGCAGCGGTCCTTTGTGAAACCTCCAGGTTGTGCGACAGTTCGTCCTCACTGACATCTGCGAGTTCTGCTAACTGCGCGGCCAGAAGCGCAAGTTGTGCCTGTAATGCTGCTCTTTGCTCTGCATTGAGCTCTGCCGATTTCCCTGTACCATCAAGGCGAGGGCCAGCAGATTCTTCAGCAATTATTGCACCCGAAGCCAGCGATGGGTTATCAGGTCCATCGGCAGTCGCTTGTTGGTCGAGTGAATTACCAGGCGTCGAGGACTCTCCTGCCTTGTTCTCTTCGTTCGAAATTTGGAAAAGCTGTCCAAAGTTGATAGCTTTTAGAATGTTCTGTGCTGCTTCCCAGGCATCGCTGCCCTCCCCTGTCTCGTGGTCAACAGTGTCGACAGCTTGCTTCTGAGAAGCTGATCCCGAGCCATCCCGGGTAATCGATGCATGCGCAGATCCTGACGTGCCTTGATATGGGTATCCAAAATGATACCCGCCATATCCTGGGGGTTGTCCGGGAGGGGGGAGGCGGGTTTGCAGATTGGTAGCTCCATGAGGAACAGCAGGAGTGTGTGTAAATGGTGGCGACGAAGATGGCTGGGGGCCGGGCAACGTCGTTTGTGCAAGAGTTTGCGGGCGACGCGTCGTCCGCCTGGAAGTCTAGGAGCCCGAGCTGAGCAAACACCAAAGTAAGAATGAGAAACGTGTGTACATACACTACCACCTTCCCAGTTTTCGTTAAGTCGATACTTGCCATTATTCCCTTTCTCCAGGCGACCTCTCTTGAAAGCCTTTTGCAAAGCTTGACTAGCTGAGGGACGGAAATTCATTTGCAGAGGGTAATGCATCGCCATCCAGCTGAATAGACTCTTTGGCGCGGATCCTTCAGGGTCATCCGAGTCCAGGAGTGCTTCGACGATCATCTCCTCATAACTTGGAAGATCATCGACATTGCTGAGCGAGGGAGGCGGTTCCGGAGCAGGATGGGGAGGGTGGACGAGCGGTGTACTGGTAAACAGTGGCGGATGGTGGCTTGCCGGATTAACTGGGTACAGTGCGGGGTAAGGATGCGGGTAGCCGCACGTGGCATGAGGAGAGGTATAGTAGGGCGCATGTGGATAAGTGGGATGGTAGTACGGCTGATGGGGGTAGTGTGGGCCTGGCGCTGTGGGTGGGATCTGTGATTGAGATGTAACAGGCTGAGAGATAGAGGGCGTGCTCGTAGGTGGCCCGGCCTGGGTTGGTGCAGGTGTCGACTGCTGTGATGAACTCGGCTGAGGTTGTGTTGTCTTTTCTCTCGACAAACCATCGGTGTCGGGGGCAGAGGTTCTCGAAGGGGCATCTGACTCTGGAAACGTCTGAGTCTGCGACGCTTGGGCTTTCTGGGCCTGTATGGAGGCGATGGCGACACGGATGTCATATGGCCATACCGTACTTTTGATGTGCAGAGGTGCGTGGGCTTCGAAAGTGAGACAAATGTCAATTATCTGCTGTGGAGAGAGCAGTCCTAGGTATTGCCTTTTGATGGCGTAGATTTCGGCCTCTATGACATTTTCCGCAGGAATTCGCGAATAAGACTGAGGTTAGACCGTACTGAAACGTATAGATGCCCACCGGATAACGGTTGATAGCCATTTTGTGGAGGAGGTGGAAGAAATGTCGCTGGTGCAGTCTGCATCGTTCCAGTGGAGCTGCATAGTTTTTCGTATCAAAGTTTATGTACTTGGTAGATCAACACGACTGCACGGAGCTGGCTCGCAAAGGAGATACTTCTGGCATATTAAACTACTTTTATCTGTACATACGTATCATGGATTCCCAGTGGTATTTTATCGAACGGTCCTTCGTGGAAAGGTGATTCCGACTCATTCTAGTCGATACATTGCATTTATGAGCGCTTCTCTGAGGGTGACAAGGAGCTGCCGGGCGCCTGTCCGTTCTTTCCTTGAACAAGAGCCGCTTCTTCAGGAGATAGGGAGAGCACTGAGTGCTTATACTTTGATACCCATCTGCGCAACTAAATACATGGTGTTGGGGAGGGCTAAATGGCCGAGCAAGCAACTCACCGGCATAAAAATGTGTTCTCGCTCACCCCAGTCGGCGAGGAAAGCGCAGTAGAGGAGCGCGACTAGAGATTGGGTGAGCATCGCGATTGCCGTACAGATGGAATCGGGACAGACTCACGAGGTATTGCAGTGTAAGTTAGAAAACGGGAGCCCGAGTACACCCAAGGAGGTCTAAAGTCACCACCATCGTCCTCGGTGGTTCGTGGATTTTTCCGAGTCTTTGTGGAAGCATATCTGTCCACGGAAACGCCTCGCAACGCTGCTGGTTTGGTTAGTCGCAAAGAAAGCGAGTGGAGTTGCCTCGCCCCGTGCATGAGTTAACGTTGTATTATGGGAATGCAGTTTGTAGGTTGTTTGTTCGGACTTGCTTGTCTGACCTTGCTTGTTCAAAAACGTCGAAGATAACCCGAAACAAACGTGCCCGAGGCTCTGCGTGTTCTCACTGGTGTGCATTCCACCGGAAAGGGCGACGACCGACTTGCTTAGATGTTGTGGGTTGCATGGCCTTGCCTTGACTTCCGTACCCTTCCTACCTGACCGAGACCAACTGGGTCATCTTTATTTCATTCGATCGCTGCATCAATGGGAATCATCGGCACCCCTTGATCTCAGCGCAACCCCATATCCTTGAATGCAACAAGCACAGGAGGTGCTGCTGCTCCCGCAGACTCTGAACCCCACCCTCATCACTCGCCGGCTGTCGCCGCGTCATCGCGACGGCCGAAGCCCCGGTAAATACCCGTGGCAAGGGCATATACGCCACAGATGAAACTATCGAGGGCATTGAGGCCTGGCTACTGGCTGCTGAGGGTATCGAGGGAAAGTCGAAGATCTATACCGACGCACAGAAGCGCGAGCGTAGACGGCACTGGTGGGAGTGTCTTTACGAGTCGCTTCCGACTGGTATGCATGCCTGCCCGCACGACCCATTCTTTAACTGTGCCTACCATCCGAGACCCAGATTACATTTCGGGCGTCTTTTTGTACCACGAAACGCTCATGGACTTTCAGCTGGCTCCCGTCTTGACGAACAGGGGAATTATCCTCGGGGTGCGATGCGCACCCTCTGCTCATCTCCCCACTGGAGCCTGCTACTCAAGGTCTCGACGACCTTCTGCCTAGATTACAAGCAGCTTACAGGGCTGGGGCACGTTTCAGCAAATGGCGGGCTTCGATCCTTTGCAATTCATCTACTCTTCCTACTCAGGCTGGCCTTAAAGTTCAAGCAGAGAGCCTAGCAAAAGCGATACCTTTCCTTCCAGACGTCCGCGTAATCTTTAAAGGAAAATGGTTGGTCACATAATTCCTCCATGGATTGGCTGATACTGGCTTGGTTCATTCAGTGTTGATTTTCAGATGATGATTCTGTACCTCTGCGGAGATGGGAAGGAAGTTCGCCTATTCTAAAACATTTACTGGGCGATTTTACCAGCGTCTCCAGGTTCAAGTTCAAGGTCTGCCAGATGTCTGATGTCCTGCAGGGTATAAAGGGCCAGCACTCAGAGCAACTCACCCCAGTCCGTTGGACGCTCATAGCACAATACTCACTGCATGCCACTGCATGCTCCAACGGGGCTAACGGGCTCCAAGCAAAGTACCCGCAATCCCTAACCTTCCCCTACGTCGGAGGTGTCCCAGGCCTCGTTTGGGAGGAATGTGGTACTGGAATCAGATGACATCGTCCACCGTAGGATTTTTGTCCTTGGACTACGTCACAGTGGGAACGACTCGTCTCGGCTCCAACTCGATTTCGGTGGAGGTTTGAGAGTCATAAGCAGTTGAGGAGAACACCTTACAACATCAACTGGTCTGCACATCATACTTCGTTGGTACCATGACCCACATGACAGGAAATATAATACCGATGCATAACTTTGGTGGACTGGCATCATAAACCAACTTGAACATCACAATCCTTTGCCGGCTAGGTCGTGACGCTAGTCGCACCCCCTAGCTCCGAGCTCGAGATCCAAAACTGTCTAAAAACAGCAAAGTTCAGAACCAATAAGTACCATAATATCGCTCGCACACAACGCGCAAACGCTGGCCTCAACCTGAACAGCCGCAGCAGTCACGGTACCCTTCTCAATGGTAGCGCCACCGGTTAGTACATTCATTGCTTCAAGAAAAAGGTTGAACGAGTCAGCCGCGTTCGCTGTGACAATATTGATCGTGCTTGTTTTTCCGTCATCCGTGGTGTAAGTCGACTACCAGCAGGAACCACACAAGGTGGAGTTTTGGCGGCCGAAGCTTAGTTCAATGCCGCTCGGCGCTGCTAATGTTCATGTGCTCAGCGGCGCAGTGCTACGGCAGAACTTTTCCCAGACGCATTCCCCGAGCGGACAGGGCACCCCGCACGCGTTCCGCCGATAAGGTCGTGGTATGTAGGACTTCCGTTGCTGCCGCATCACCAATTCATCTGGGTAACTCGGACTGGAAAGACAGTAGCAAACAGGATGGCGAAGGATGGGATAAACCTCGTGACGGAAAGAAAACCTAACGTATAGTTCGCCAAAAGGCTTGACAGGTGAAGAACAGCGCACTTGGGTTGAGATGTCTCTTCATCTTTATACTTTTGTGCGTCGGGTGTTTCTGACCGCCAGGGGAACCACACTAGCCATTTGTATGCTCGACACAACTGTCTCCAAGAAGGGGACACCTGAGGCCTGAGGCCGGAACCATATTCTCCATCGCCGATTTCTGTCGATGCGACGAGGTGTTGGGTTTAAAAACTTAACCCTTCGCAGCTCTGATTCGCATGCACTGAAGTAGCCGAGTTCAAATCTGAATTTGATGCGTCAGGACTCAAAGATGAAATGAGAAAAAGAGAACACAGAGAACACAGAGAGAGAGGAGACAGAAGTCCTCAGAAACGGGCCCTATATACAGCACATTACATATAGTGTTGGTCACATTCTCTCGTTATGTGCATCATGATGTATTATGCGTCACTAGGTTGGCAATTTGGTGGATCCGGGTGAGTTTGTTCCAACGTCTTGTTATACAATATTATGAGATGGTGTACTGTAGTGACCCACAGACTAACCAGCACTGCGAGGGGCAAGCCTTTCAGTATATTAGGGTATAATTAGGATAAACATACCCTTTAGCAGGGTGAATTTTTTATCACGAAGTGCCCTGTGACTCTATGGAGCTCGCATTAGCGGCGGAGAGCAGCCAAACCGACAGGTAGCGAGTGGGTAACTTCCAGAAGGGTTCTTTTGTTCGATCAGATTGCCCGGAGACCCGAGGGAAGGTTACGCGAGGGCGCCAAGGACCAGCCTTCTAGCCTGATCATTGTCAAGGGCCCCGGGTTTCTTCGCAAGAACCTCTGGGTGTTTGGGTCGTGAGACTAAAGGATCACTGATTCGGTGAGGTCGCCGAGAGAAAATAGCCCAAAAAATCCAGGGCGCCTATCTGTATGGACAGTGTATAACGTTATCGCTTGACGACTCTACCACAGGCTGTTGAGAGCTGTAATTGGAGGATGGCAAGCAAGAATTGAGCAAGAAAGAAAACCAAGGGTGAAAAACATGATCCTGAACTAGCCCAATGTAGTAACAAAGAAGGTGCCTCGCTAAGTGCAATGACGACTTTCAGATCATGGGAGTGGAAAGTCTTGGCCGCGACTCGCTTCGAAGATACTCATCATCAATCGCGACACTCTCACCGTCGCCGATTGAGCGGTGTTCTCAGCGGATTGCAATAGACCAGATCTATTCGGAACAGCTAGTATCTGTTATGAGCGTCCACGCAATGACGTGAGGAGAGTACCAAATGAACTCATCGACTTGGCGGCCGGAACGCATCAGAATCCCGGCCCTTCAGGTACTGTACAAAGTGGTTAATCTACTTCCAGTTGTTGCTCTTATCCCCGACCTGCGTGAGGAATGAAACATTCAAATCCCAGAAATGCGAACGGATTGAATTAACTTTACAAAGATAAGACGAGTGACGTTATTGGTATCTTGTGGTCCGAACTCCGTGTACTATACTCTACCCGCGTTGTAGCGAATATCACATTCAATAACGGCCCTGTACAACATATGATTGTTGATAATCGGTTTTCAGGGCGACAACCTTTCAATCATCCAGTGAGGTTGTTCGTCGGAAGACTCGACGCGCAGGTATCGGACTCGATCGTGTAGACGGGATGGCTTCCCGAGCCAAAACTCCATTTCACTGATGGAGGTCAGCGCCAGACGTACTCATCGAGAAGCTGATCGTTACCTTGGAAGAACCCTCCAACCACCCCAAAAATCTGGGAGGGGAATCTTTCCCTCCGTGTTCTCGTCGACTCTGTGGAACTTTCGAAGTCGCTCAAGTCTCTCCTGCAGGTCATTTTCCCCGATGATAGTACTTTGCTTGCTCGCCAGTGCGCCAAGCTGACTGCCGATAGGGCGGCTTTGGAAGTACTCTTCGCTTTCCTCTTTGCTTAATTTCTCCACTTTGCCAACGATCCTAACCTGCCTCGATATTTCTCGCCAGAAGAAGAGTAAAGCTGCATTAGGGTTGTGGTCGAGCTCCCTAGACTTGCGGGAGGTATAATTAGTGTAAAACACGAAGCCTCGCTTGTCTAGTTGTTTAAAGAGCACCATCCGCGAGGAGGGTATACCGGATGGTGTGGCAGTGGACAAAGACATGGAGTCTGGTTCACGGACACCAGCATCGCGGGCTTCGTTGAACCAGATGTGGAATTGTTCCAAGGGAGATGGATGGACATTGTGTGGGGAGATGTGTTCTGGGGTGTTATACTGGAGGTGTGAACGAACTTGGAGGGTGTCTTTTGTCTCCGCGACGTCTATGGTGGGCATGTCTAGAGATGGAGTCGAATTGAATGATAGATCGCGCCCAGCAAGGAGGTGGAATGACGACTGCGATAAAGATCTAATCGGAATTACTTTGGTCACTTTGAGGTAGATCATGCTGCCACAGTGTACATACCTTCAAACTCCGACTTAGGTTTTCAGACTCAAACTTACAGTTTGCTTGCGGGCGCGCTTTGGCGGAGTTTAGATTGGACCAGGACCAGTCTCCAAACCACACGTAACGACCTTTGCCGACTCCACATTATAATTGCAGCGTTGTAAATCAGGAAAAGCTCATATATTACACGTCATGACATGTAGCCGACGCTACCCAACCATTACCGACAAGAAGTCCCAGCAGAATGCCTGGCCAGCGACGATTCATCTCGGACGACTCATCAAGAAGACATTGTTAACTGACCGAGACCCGCCAGAATCCACTTGACTTGGGCATAGCTAGTACTTCGGCACCCGGCTCGATTAGCTGACTGTGAAATCGGCATGAGTGACATGACAATTCGTGACTGCCGAATTGTAGGTCGATCACGGAATGACCGTAGGGGATAGTAAATTATTGTTTGCAAGGTCTATGGATGCTTGCGAAATGCTGAGATTCAAAACAAGCACAACCAATGATATATATTAAGACAAGGTTTCGTGAATCCTATGAGGGGTCGCTGCGGATTCGGCAGGTCATTAGGGTGTTCGTGAATCTGGATTCCTTCTGAGAGATCACGTGTTCGACTTCGCAAGCAAGGTCTAGTAACCCGAAGCCGTAGCGTAGAGCCAAAACTGTTTGTTAAATCCTTTCTCGAATATACCAACATTGGTGGGCTGAAAAATCTTTTTTGTCGCATGCTTACGTGATTTGGACATCACGTGATCGTCGCAGCGCAGCGTTATCGTGAGATTAGCCTATTCCTTCCAAAACATTCGATATTCCGTTGCTATCTGTCAAAGCCAAACGAGCAAGGACACAAGCGCACATGTTGCTTCCATTCTCCACGAAAGTATCATTAGCTTCACTACTTTCGTTATCGTGCGGCTATTATAGTTTCGTGCTCAACTAAACTGCGGCTTGTATGCAAAACCATTCGTAAGTGATCGTGTTACAATTATCGTGGACTACTGTATATCTGATACACTGACATGCATATCAAATCTTGTTGAGCAGACATAAAACGTCCGCTCTTCAGCTTCAGATCCGGCAGACCAGGCGTGGCATTGACATTTAGGTTTGCCATGGCATCAAAGGCTGTCAGCGATATCAGCGCTCTAGCCCACAAAACGCCTGGTCGCAGGGCTGCAGTACAACAGTGACACAAGGTTTTGCTACGGATCCGAAACGAAATACTGCTCCCCCTGGACAGTAAGGCGCACCTCAGGCCGCATTACTTCCCAGGGCGCGTTTCATCAGGAGTACACAGTTACGACCAACGGCTCTTGATCAGACGCAATTCCAAGGGGGCAGTCACTTTCTCCGCACCACCGTGAAACCTTGCGGTAACGCGCAGAATCAATGTTATATTTCAATGCACGGCCCCCGATGGGATAAGTCATATTGACCGAAAGGAGGGAGTAACACCCATTTATAATGACCGCAGATTGATGGTCCCTTGAATTGATCCTCCGACCACATAGGAGCGCCGAGGAACGCCGTTTCGAGTTTGGGGGTTCCCGTTGGACGTCCTGGACGCCCGAGTTTTGCCATTTTGACGCTAGGCAGATACTGATTAGCGATGACGTGTGTGAGGACGGTCAAAGCATAGGAGTATGGGATATTGCAAGGGACGTTGTCACTTCTTCGGAGGACGAAATACAAATTCAATAAAGTGACTGCGGACAGATGCAGTAATTCGTTACGGTACATTGGCGTCTGGAGGAACGCTGAGCGAGCGCAAATAACTTCATTTCGCCAAAATACTTGCTGTTCATGGGGCAAAGGCAGGTAGAGCGGAGAATTATATAAAGTTTGTTAGATTCTTGTTGCGATAAGAAGCTGATAGCGACTTGGCGGGCCGTATGGGGTTGAGAATTTAACTTGGAAAACATGCGGACGTGCCTGGGCTGGACGCATTCGACCCTCGCAAAGCGACTGGGAGGGGACACTGGACAGAAATGAGCCGTCGACAAGTTCAACACTACAGGCACTCGGACGCAGTAGACTCGTCCAGACGTAAAGCATGCAGGGTCTCGGCATGGCGACGGCAGGCTGTTTTCTGCTCTCGGAGTTCGAAGCGGTATCCGAATTCCAAAGTGGCAAAATTGGGGCACGTGGATACATCACGTCACTGACGGGTTCAGCCGAATAGGAATCTGAGATCAAGTACCCGATCAAGGGTATACTTGGTTTTGTACTTTTAGCCTGCCCTCCTCCTTCTGTCCGCAACGCCCTCCTCCTCCTCCCCCTCCTCTCCGCGTGCAGGGTCCTCCCTCACCAACGATGCATTCCATATCCGATCTCACTACTTTCTGCAGGAAGACCTCCGGCGATGTCCCTGCAAAGCTCGTTGTAAGTCCTTTCTCATCTCCACTTCTCCACTCTTGACCCGCATCACAGGGCGCATCCACCACCGTCGTCGGTTCGAAAATGTATCTGTTTGTGAGCCACACGCCCTGCCCTCCTCGCTTACCTTTCTGATCTTTCCTCAGGGTGGTCGTCTGGTCATGGAGCGACGCATGGTCTCCGACCTCTATGTTTTCGATCTCGATACATTCACTTGGGAGAAAGTGACACCCTTTCCGGAGGACGATGTCCCTGCACCCCGTTACTTTCACAGCGCGGAAACATGCATGTCTCTCTCACCTCCCCTCGCTTTGTCCACTCATCTCTCGTTTCTAGGGAACAACCAACTCGTCATTTTTGGCGGAATGGGAAACACTCCCAATTCCTCTAACACAGAGGATCTGTGCGTGCTGAACGACATTCGATTTTTTGACTTGTCAACGATGCACTGGCTCCCCGTCTCGTCTACCACTGGAATATCTTCAGATGCACCCGCCGAAGCACTTGTGCCGAAGCCTCGATATGCACATCTCTCCTCTGTGACAGCCGACAGGCTCTTCATCATCGGCGGTCAAGATCTATCCAACGTGTGGTTGGACGACGTCTACGTCTACGATCTCCTGGGCAAAGCTTGGGTCCAACGCAGGAACTTCCCCCACCATTGTGGCACCTACCGCAGCGTGGCGGTGTCCGCTAATCTACGCGTTCGGCTACCTCAAGAGGAATTGCGTGCCACCGACAATATTGCTATTCTAGGGTCTCCAGGGACTCGTTTCCGTTCAGACAAGTCCTCACCTTCTCAAGAATTCACGCCCACCGAGTCCCTCATCCATCTTCCATATTCTGCCTCCCCAACTGACGACTTTCCAAACGACATCTATCTCTACAGCAACTACAATGTACGCTCCTGGCTTATCACTGTGAACCTCTGCTCACGACGTACTTCAAGTTCACGGATGTCAAGCGCGAACTGGAAGTTTTCTCCCCTTTACCTGACACAGACTTCACAATTACCGATCGTTCCACAGCAATGACCGGAACCTCCTTTCCTCCTGGCCTTCGATTTCCCTCGGGTGCAATCTTGGGAACTCACTTCATCGTTGCTGGCACCTACCTCGCTCACACATACCAATCTTACTCGATTTGGGCGCTCGACCTGCTCACGATGACTTGGTCACGCATTGATCCCGGAAATGTAGTTGCTTCTGGATCGTGGTTCCGGGCATGCCTCTGGGCAGAAGCTAACAAATTCGTCATATTTGGGAACCGCAATGGAAATCTGGTAGAGGACTATAACCGTCGACTGCTCAGCTGGGATCATGTCGCAGTGATTGACCTGGAGTCGTTCGGCATTTATCAACCGCCGTCACCACGGCTTGATGTCCCTATGCAGGAGTTTGGTTTGTCTGCGTTGGAGGAATCGGTTTTGGCGGATTTCGAGGTTGTTTGTGACGATGGGCGCAAGATCAAATGTTCGAGAAAGACTTTGGAGGATAGGTGGCCGTGGTTCAAGGACCAACGGATAAAATTTCTGGAGCGTGCTCGTCAGGCTGTCGAGACCTTACCGTCCTCTTCCATGGATGTCGGTCTTCCCGACCTTCCTGGAGCGCCAGACTCGTCAGAGCCTCGGCCAGACCCGCGGTTAACGCCGCGTGCTTTCCATCTCTCGGAACCGTACCCAATCACACTGGCGTTACTGCAATATTTTTACTCGCTCGCACTCATCACTCCTCTTCAACATGCTCCCGCGGTCCTGAGTCAACTGTTAATCCTTTCTAATACATATCAGATCACGCACCTGGAAGCTTTAGTGAAGCATGCGATGCACCGGGCCCTATCCAATTCGACTTCCGTCGGAGTTTACGAAGTCGCGACACTCTGTAGTTGTCGAAGTCTTCAGATACGGTACGCTTTTAAGGTTCGGATATCGATATCATGGTATATTTACTCTTTTGCATTGGGGTGTAGTGCCCTGAAGACTGTTATGGTAAGGTTTTCGCTGCAGGTTACATGTGTAATGATGCGTAGAGCTCATGGTACCCCATAATCATCCAGTCATATAGCCAGAAAAGGACGGGCCGTTCACGCGCGAATAGTAAAGGTGGCGGCGGGGGTAATCGTAATCTTGACCCAGGTGATAGCGACCACCAGGGGCGGGGATCAGAGGAGACCCTAGGATCGTCAGCTCGGGTCCGAGGCGCGTCTGACGCCAAGCCGCCGGCCGTCGATCAACAGAGCACCGGGACCAGCAGGGGTCACGTTGCGAAAAACAGTAAGTAGGATACACATCTATGTCAAGCCGTGGGTAAACCAGTAGAATTCTAATCTTGTGGTTGCGCGTCATGTAGCCGTTCCCACCGATGATGGAGGTTCCTATCAAATTCCGGCTGCCGCATCAGTTTCAAGTTCACAAATAAACGAACATTCGCATGAGACAACCTTGTCAGGGAACACCTTGACGCCAGCACGAAGGTGGATGATGCCAAAGCACAGCAGGACATTCAGCATCGTTTCTGCACACACGGACCTGGAGCTCTGTGCCGTTGCAGAACTGCTCTCCCCGGCTGTTTCGCATACACGCAGCGTTGCTGAAGAACAAGAGGCTATTGGAGCTGTGCTGGATGACGGTCTTGATGATTACCTCGATGCTAGCATCAAGCCTTGCGATCAGCGGCAAAGGAAGGCGTCTACGGCGCCTTACCTTCTTCTGGAATGCGAGGAGCCTTTCTCCCCCCTCCATCCCTCGTTCTCTGTTAGTTATACCTTCACTCCGTCCGAGTCAGAATTCGAATCATCCCCAGAAGACAACCACTGGCATCCGCATACCTCTTTACACTCCGCCTCCCCCGCTTTTCACCTTCCACGTCGCATTCGGGCACGTGCACAATCCAGTGCCGGCGTGAGTGCAAGCGATTCCGATACTCCATCACTTTCCTCTTCGACTACGTCTGTCAGTTCATCACATTCCCGATCATGTTCTCCCCCAAGAAGCCCGGCCACCCTGAAAACCCCCGTCGACCACATCCCGCCGCCCCATCCCCTCGCCATCATCGAGGAACGGTCCGTGGGAGATCGGGTGCCCATCGACCGGCGTGTCTCGCAAAGCTCCGGGAGCATTGTGTTTACACCCATGGAACCTCCTTCGGGGCAGGACGGATTCATGCAATCTCTACGGACCTCTGACATCCGGACAAAGAACCGGAACATCGAGAACCTCCGTGTCAATGTGCCACCCCTTGCTCCCTTCCCTCTCCTATCCCATTCGCCATCACCCACCCTCGACTCTAGCCCGTCCATGGCCGCGAGCCGGACAGTGCTGCCCAATCCGCGTCCGAGTATGAGCGGGAAGCTCTCCCTGACGCGTATCATTTCTCCCGTGTCCAAACCCTCCAAATCTTCTGAATTCGGATTAGAATTATCGTCGTTGTCGCCGAGCATGAGCATCCCTACGTCGAAGCTCACCAAGAAGGAAGACACAAATGAGGAGAAGAGACGAAAAGCGGAGGCGAAAAGGATGAAGAAGGCTGAACAAAAGGCCAAGGTCGAACGGCTGGCTGAAGAACTCAAAGAGCGTCAGCGGCGCAAAGCGCTTGCCAGAGACAGGGGCTCTATCCATTCGAATCGGTCTGGAGGGCGCGGTGGTCGTCGGCAATGGGACGCTGAGATCGCCATGTACGACGGACTTGGAAACGCGGTGTAGGGAACTTTCGTGTGCTTTCTGTGTTGCTCGATCTACGTCATTCGTTCCATTCGTTCAAGGATATTTTCCTGCGTATATATGCTTCGCCGTTCCTTGGGCATGTTTTGATATTTGTGCAACGAGAGTACCTATCATTAATCTAGAATTTACATGTATCACACTAGCTATATATCGACCTGACCAGGTAGCACATTATAGATGCAACCTTTCCGTCTATACAACGGCATGTGGGGCAGTAGCAGAACATTTTAAAGAAAAACACGGTGATTGTCAATACCACTACTGAAGCGCTGACGAACCAAAAGTCAACAAACAGTCTTCTTTCAGATCACCCTTATGGTAGACGTGCATCCGATCTACCATCAGCACTACTACCGACCTCTGGAGACATGTCCGTCTCGGCAACAGACGAAGTCTGAACAACATCCCCGGCATTGTGGACATCAGTGACTGGATCAGGTTCATTGTGTTGCATCTCTGTCTCGTGGACCATTTCCCTTCCAGGAAGACCAGCAGATGACCCAGGTACTTGTACCAATCGGATTGCCGAAGTCGAGGTCAGGTGATTGTCTGTTATTTGTCGGATCATTCAAGTTATGGAGAGCCACCACAAACGACAACTCACACTCTTTGGCATGCGCTGGAATCGAGGCATGTCAAACGCCATTTCAGGGCCTGAGATATCGCTAAAGTTGGACATGACGTACCAAGGTCTTTCTGTCGACTACACGAGCCACCCTGTTCACAATCAGGACGGGTCGCAATGGCTGCGTCCAAGTGACCCTTTTGACGTTCGCGGATCCACCATTCCCTCAAGCCCCAGAGTAATACTTCTGTTGCACAGGGCCTACAAATGCGAGTTCTCGGAGCATTAGGGTTATCATCGATTCCCGCTGCGACGCTATGCATGTCCACAAAAAGGTCCAAATCAAATAGTGGCCGGAACCCATTAGGCTGTGATTGTAGGTGCTGTATGACCTACAAGCGGATCAATGTCTCAGGATCTCTAGGGACAAGCATGAAACTCACGTCACGATATATTTGTCTTGGGGTGATTTGTCCTTTGGTCAAGTAATCCAACATGATTTCAACCTCCACAGTGTTGTTTTCAAAGCACTCGTAGACCTCGGAAGATTGAATGAGGTCACCAATGTCGCTCATGTTGTGGGGGTGCTGGGCAACTAAAGGTGACGCAGTGCATCTGCCCTGGACGGTGACTCCACAGAACGACACCTGACAAAAGTCGCATTTTGTCGTGATAGGGGCTCCGAGGGCGAGCAGCATCTCACTAGTAGGACAGCCATAAGCGATGTTGGAGTATAAAACACTGAAATTCCATACCAATTTCCGCAATATGCGTGTCCGGGAGGTGCACCGTCATCGAGATGCCAAGCCTGTTCGGGGTCAACCGAAAAGTCTACAATTGGTTGTGGACATCTCCATCCATACGGGTTATCTGGCCCACAATGCGGGCAAGGACGGGCATAGTCTGAGTTCTGATTGAGATTTGGTTCTGGAGACGCCTCTCGAGGAGTTGGAATCTGGCAGAATGCTTGAGACATGACTGTATAAACATAAATCACCGTGCGTACCCTCATCGATGAACCAGCCTTGTATATTTCATCTGCCTGCATTCGCTCCCGTTCTGTACGCGTCCTGGAAGGTTCCGCACGTAGTAGCACATCGACGATTGTCTGAAGAGGGCGGGATGGCGTGACGAAGCTCGAATTCCCTCTACAGGCCGGACAGTTCGTGCCACCGTTCTGTGAATCAGTCAAGTTAGTGCCTGTGTCGCCCAAAGATACCATCCTCAACTCGTGAAAACAACACAACAACGCGTCGAAACCAGACTAGCTTATGATAGCGTAGTCCGGGCCGTTTCGTGGCACTGGGCGCCGACGGTCTAACGGCAACTCACTTTAATCCAGAGCACACAACAGCTGCAGCCTCGTTAGCATCTGACCGCATACATCAAGCAAAAGAATACCTTCCGCAAAAGAAATGTTGACACGGCGACACGACGACTGGTCGGTAGACGAGTTCGGCGCAACAGCCGCATTGAAGCTCCTGAGCGAGATCGTCGATGAGGACATCATATTTAGACGTAGATGCTATGGGTATTTGCGCCGTATCTTCTGATGGGTCTTCCTTGAACCTCTTCCTCATGATCTCGTCGCCAGCACCCTCGAAGGAGGGGGAGGGTGGTCGCTTCAGCGACGGTTGGTCGTCCAGAACGAGGGAAGACGTTGTATCTGGTGTAGCATGGGCTGAGTGACGAGGGCGAATGTCTTCCATGGATCACCAAAGACTTATCACGCAGGTCAACGTCTTAATGTAAGCAACGACGCGCATTTCTGGCTTAAGTACGTCCGTGACTGTAGTGGCAGCCACATCATCCCCTTATTAGGAAATATCGTGCAACATGAGCCAATAGTAAATTAACATTCCAAGTTCCACTACACAGTGAAACGGTATCGATGCAAACCTGATTCTCAGTTCCAGACTATCATTTCCGGAGGATTCGGAGGCGGCAGGGGGCGACCTGCTCTCCTACAAGCCACAGCGAGTTGTTCGCGGATTGCCTGCGACCGCCGTCTTTGCTCTAGCGTGACGACTCAGCGCCAACCGAGAGCAGTGGTTAGAGGACTGACCAGAACACGGCCACAAGGCACTCAGGTAGTCGATGGGTTTGAAAAGGGCAGTACCCACGTCTAGGGCAAGATTCAACGATTTGTCGCATTCCCAAAGAGACAATGCCCTGTTCCGGCCGCAGATCAGTGACGTGACGTATAGCTTCGCATCACACTACCTGCTGATCTGACTCATAAACCAGAATGCAAAGAAAGGTCGATGCATCAACGTATGCGATCCATTCCCTGTCACGGCCGCCAGTGATTGGACGACACGCTGGGCGACATTGGCTTGATGGGTGACTTGAAAACGACACGTTAGTTGCGGTTGTGTGGATCGAGACAAGACCGACGTACGCCACTCTTTTGCTTTCTTATAGAAAAGGTGGTTAACGTCACTGAAGGCTATTGAGTCATGTTTCCACCTAGTGAAACAGGAAAACACCTACGCAGTAGCAAGCGGTATATATTGTTGGAATTCCTGCGTCACAATCGACCGTACGCTGCGGGACAATTGGTCGCGTTCGCCACAAGGAACGACTCGCTTACTTGTATAAATACTCACGTCCCTGGAATAGGAACGTTCTCTCGAGGTCACATCTATGAGAGTTGAGCGCTTTCTCAAGTACATCTGCTTCGGCCCATGCGTCCAGTCTAAAGCGTGCCATCTCGGCTTCCGATACGCTGGGATCGTGACGCATCTTCAGACAACTATGCCAAAGTAGCATGGTCCTGTAATTGAGTGACCAGATGGTGTCTTTTCCAGAGTAACCATCGGAGGAGCGCATCGCCTCGCCTGGAAAGAGTAGCGCGAACTAAATGCCTGTAAGTCTGTAGAGCCACACGGACGAGGAGGCGTGCATACATTGGCAGGTTCTAGGATGAAGAGGTCAGAAGGTATTCGGTTTGCTGATGCGACATATGAAGTTTGGCCGGCTGCGAGAACCAGCGTGCTCCAGCAAAGCCGCCGACAAATCTCCTTTCTGATCTCGGCTTCTGACCAAGAATTATCCCAAGCCGGGGAAGATAGCCAGAGGGGGGTGTACTCATGGGCCGCAGCCGAACGTTGTCCCAGCGATCGGGAAGCACAAGAGCAGCCTTGCCACGGGTACGGGGAGTACGTGTTGTCTACTCCGGCATCGAGTGATGGAATACTTGCCCAAGATCGTGATGTAGGCATGACCGATGGGGCAGAACGTGGAGAAAATCTAGTGGAAGCCGGATCCTCCATGTCAACCAAGGTCAGAGAAAGCGTCCTGATGATAGTGTCGAGCATGGCCAGACCAGACGAACACCGCTCGCTGGTGTGATTAGGATGCGCGCAGACTTCGAACAAAGCTAGTAGCTTTTGGGCGATCAGATGAGCGACGAAGTAAAGGGATCTGCTTACCCAAGCTGCCTGTGCTAGTTCTTCGTCAATCCAACGAGCATTCAGACTGGCCTCGAGGGCACCTTGAGCGACATCCCGGAGACACATCGCTTTCCGGCGACCTTCTTTGCCAAAGCCGGCCTCGGAAGACTGAAAAAAGGTGGCGATGGCAAGCGCGGCAGGCAAGAAACTAGGCTGCATGCGGACCCGCCTTTCTGGATCGAAATAAATAGAGAGAAAACGAGGGACGTTGATGAAAGAAAACCAATAGTTTGAAGAGCGGAAAAGAAAACGTAAATCGCTGGTGATCTGGTTCGCCGCGTGTTGTCGTTTCGACGTGGGTATTGGTAGGGATGGAACGGAAGAGTAGTACATGGAGAGGAGGGAATCCCACCAAGTTTGACGAGTAAAGTCGAGGGAAGGCTCAGAGATAATATTCGGAGAGTCTTCAGAGGTGTCGGTGTCGTGGTCTTCATACGGAGGGATGAACGCACGAGCCACGGTTGCGATGACAAGAGAGTTCACTGGGGGATGGAGGTCTAGATGGGAGGTAAAGCTAGGTATATTGTGTAGACCCTTTGGTCACAACTAATATGAGAATGTCAACGACGAGCGAGTGATCAAGTCAATACCTGACTGCTCGTCATGTGGTATAATGTGCCGTCCGGGAAGACTGGGTGTGGATCAGATATGGCTGATCCTGAGCCAGGGAGTGAAGAATCTGAGCGCAATGGTGGTGGGGAGGCTGCCGGGGTAGGATGAAATGGGGGCATATCGGCTAATTGTGGGTCGAGGACGAGATAAGGCTGCCTGAGTGGAGCGAGGAGGTGTGGAGATGTGGGGAGTGGACGAAACTGAGGTTGTGGAGGCGGGGACGTGGTGTCGTGTCTCTTTCTACGGCGACGACGGGATGCGACTGCGTCTGCATCACTCTCCTGACGAGCCTCGCGTGCCATGCGCTGGCGTGCGCCGGGAGTCTTGTCAGGGCCCCTACGCTTTGGGGTGGGATCGTAGACGCAGGGGTCGGTCGGCTTCGCACGACGGGCGCAGTTATGGCAGGTGGGCTTTGCGCCATCGCAACGTATTTTGCGCGTTCGGCTAGGATGTGGGTGAGGAGGAGGGAGAGGGAGAGAGGGGAGGACATGCCATTGGACGCAAGCGACGTATACCCGTGCGCGGGGTTTTCCCTGTGTGGTGAGGGGCTGATCTGAAGCGAGTTCGATGCGGGGTTTCTCTCTGCGGGATTTCCTAGTGCGAGAGGCGGAAGTGGAGGAGGGAGAGAGAGAGGGAGAGAGGGAGCGGAGTGGGTCAGGCTGGACGACGGCGAGGGAGGGAACGAGCTGCGGGAGATCGGCCGGTCGCTGGTGAGTGCGGCGGTCGTGTGAGGGAATGCCCGGGAGGGACATGCTCGCGATTGAGGGGAGTCGAGTCGAATACGACATTGAAATGAAGATGTTGACGTCTGTTTGATAGATTTCGGTGGGAATCGACACCGACGACATCCTCGGTGGGCTCGCATGTTCTCTCACCGCCCCCTCCCGACGACGACGACGCCGACGACGATCTCCTCGGGCTCGGTGATCCTGATGCTGCCTCAGTGACCATATCCACGTCGCGACCCGATTTTTATACCTGACGCGATGTGCCCCATTCCGGGTCCAGCTTTGCCTCGCATCAAGAGGTCAGATGTTCATCCCCACCCCTTGATCTCTCCGCACACTCTACACCATAAATTGTCCCCTATGCGACCTATTCATATACCCACCAATGCACCCATTCGTTCTTCCCCTCGCTCTCCTTTCCGCTCTCGGGGCCGCTGCTATACCCACCCATGCCCCTCCTCTCCCCCCCGTCCCTCGCACCCAGGTACCATCCGTCACCACCATAACTTCCGCTCAGCTCTCCGCACTCGCCCCTTATACTGAGTTTGCCAGGGCTGCCTACTGCTCTCCTTCCATCGTCCAGGGCTGGGCCTGTGGTCGTATGTCCTTTGCCTCTAGAAAATCCATCCGTCTTACTCCCCTCCCAGAGGCTTGCCAAGCTGTCCCGGGCTTCCAGGTCTCTCTCACCGGCGGTGACGGTGACGCCATCCAATATTGTAACACCAATTTATCTTATCTTCTCTCACCTCCTCTTCTTACCATCCCTCTCCAGACTATGTCGGTTATTGGCCCTCCTCCAACTCCGTCGTCGTCGCCCACCAGGGCACTGACCCCACGCAACTGTAACCATTTCTCTCCCCTCTTAGATTGGATTCGTTTACCCCCTCGTAGCCTATCCGATCTCACCGATGTCGACATCGTCATGGAAAACCTCGATTCTACTCTCTTTCCCGGCGTAGACAGCAGTGTCCAGGTCCACAGCGGCTTTGCCAACGAACACGCCAAGACTGCCCTAATCATTCTCAACCAAGTCAAGTCCCTCATTTCTCAGTATGGCGCGACATCCGTCACTCTGGTATGCATCTCTTTCTCTCTCACACACCCACGGCCTGTATTGACTTTTAATAGGTTGGTCACTCCCTCGGAGGAGCGCTCGCAGAACTCGACTGCATGTTCATGGCCCTCAATCTACCATCCAACATCGCCATCAAAGGTGTCACCTACGGCACTCCTCGCGTCGGCAACCCTGCATGGGCTGCTCTCTTCGATGTCACCGTTCGTCTTTTCATCAATCGCATCTGTAAAGTACCTCAACATTCATCCTCTCTACAGATCTTCGACTTTCAGCGAATAAATAACGAAAAAGATGTTATTCCCATCGTCCCTGGCCGTTTCTTGGGATTCTCACACGTCATGGGTGAGGTTCATATCATTCAACCCAACGACGCAGTTGAATGTCCAGGTGGGCACAGTAGCTCATTGGTTTATCCACTGCTGTCTAGTAACACTTTGATATTTTTTAGGTGACGACGACGCGACAGACGCTCAATGCACTATCAAGACAGTACCCAACATCATCGATGGTGACATTCTCGATCACTTGGGCCCCTACCAGGGGATTTACATAGGCACCATCTACTGCACATAAATAGCAATTCAGGGCCAAAGTCGGAACTTGGGTTCTATTATTTTTATCGTGAGTAGTATCGTGCTAGTTGTTGCACAGTGTTGTCTATTTCTGCGGTCATGCTCGGTCATGGTTTGAGAGTCTTGTGACTGCAAAGAGCGAAATAGGAAACTGGTGCATGTGGTCCATCAACTACGACGCTGAGCGCTGAACAATGGAACACTGGACAACGGTATGCACACAGCCCATGTTCACGTCCAGGCTCATCATGGGCACGCAGCTGCGGTTCTAGTTTCATCATGGAAACATGTATGCCGGCGTGCGTCAACGTCTCACACGAGGAGCAGTGTGCTCTCGGATCTCATCCAGCTCAGCATGGTATCGATCACGATGGGAACCAACATGACAAGAATAGGGTGATGTAGCGCCATTAATCGGTATTTCCGGATGACAGCCACATTGGATACCGGGAAAGACAGATTGGATTACGGTGTAACTTCCAGGATGCGGTAGTTCTTTCGGAACCAAACGGGGAATGGAACCTTACCGATTTCCTGCAACGCTGAAAGCAGACCACGATCCGATTTTGGTCCGATGACACAGGGTGAGTATAATAGCCCCAAACTGCTGATTGCAATCTTTGGAGAACGTTTGCCCAGAAGAAGCCCGTCGATAGGAAACGGAGTAACATTCAGCGAGATGTAATAAAGCAACGAGGTCTACTTCGTACGCATGATGCGCAGCTTGTGAGGTCTGTACACAAAGTTCTCCGAATAGTTTTTTGGGGGAATCCTCTTTGCAGTCTCCGGTTGACTACACGACGAAAAGCGGTGAACCATAAATACACAAAAGGGATACTCAAAACTTACACGTAGTAGTCCCACCCTAGGATCAACAATGCGGCATCAGTGAAAGAAACACGGGAAGAAGATATTGCATACCTTGCTTCTCAGCGAAATGAATGGCATCTTCCTTGCTCTTGAACGAGAGGCGCGTGCCTTGCATGTAATCCGCGCTAACACAGGAGTTGATGCGGGGACCGAGGTTCGCACAATCAGTACTCACGAACTAGCCCAACCCATCAGCGGGTTTTCCCAACGACCGGCACCTTGGAGGATGTCCCAGTCGATGCGCCAACGCTCGGATTTTCCAGAGCCACTTTGCATGGTGTTGCGTGTAGGCTGGTAGATACGTACCGCGCGATGACGAAGCTCAGCTAGGGATGTGAATGGGTTTGTCAATTTCATTACAGCGACACCTGAGATGCGTACCAGGTGCACCGCTGACTACATCAGCGGTGAAAACCTCGCCTTGGACAGGTTCCGCAATCTGTGTGCTCTCCGATTTCTCAGCTGCGACTTGCGTCTGGGCGGGCGCGTCAGTCGCGAGGCCACGGACATATGCCAACGCATTCAAAGTTGGTCGCGCACGGCAAGCACGAATGAGGGACATTGTTCTCGATGGATGAGTGTCTTTTCAACGGCTGAATCCGGTTCTATACCGCGGTGGCTGTGCTGCGTGATACTTACCCCTCTCACAGTGTCATCAACGCTTGCCCGCTCTATTTACGCGACGCAGCTGACCATGTCGAATGTTCTCAATACAAAAGATAGCGTATTAATACTAACCCGTGAAAACTCCCCTCAGGATTTCGTCCTAATCCCACCCTGCTCACTGCAATGGAGAGTGCCGCACGCCAACCCAGGGTAGTCATCATTGGTGCTGGGTGAGTCGTCGTGCTGCCCGCATATCATGCGCTCATTCGTATTCGAGCGTCGGAGGTTTGTCCTTTGCTATCGCACTCAAGTCCCAGCTTGGTTTCCAAAACTTCACCGCAAGTATCGTCCCATTGGTTCAATGCAAGAATGCGCTCACCGTCGATCCAAGATATATGAAAAGGCAGACGAAGTAGGCGGCTGCTGGAGGGTGAGTGCCCGTGACATGCCAACAGTAGATGGATGTTTGACATTCTTCCAGGCCAATACATATCCTGTATGCGCCACGACTCGTCCGGAAACTCTCTATTCACCGTTCCTAGGGCTGCTCTTCTGATGTGGAGATACACTTGTATAGCCTGTCGTCCGACCTCAATCCCTACTGGAACAAATCCCACGGTCTCCAACCCGAAATTCAAGATTATTGGATTGGTCTTGCAAAGAAATATGTACTGTACCCTCACCTTGTCTTCAATGCCAAAGTGATTTCGGCCGAGTGGAGCGGTGTTCACAGTCGCTACAAGATCATCGTTGAAGACGTTCTAACCGGAAAGAAAACCACCGACACCGCACAGATCGTCATTTCAGCGCCAGGAATCCTGGAGATACCGAAGATACCGTATGAAATACAAGGCATCGAAACCTTCAAGGGAATCTCATTTCATTCAGCAATATGGCCTCAGGGGCTGGATCTCCGCCACAAACGCGTGGCCGTCATCGGTAACGCGTCTTCTGGGTACTTGGCGAGGTAGCAGGTTTCTGGTCAACATATTGACATCTTTTCTAGCGCCCAATTCGTCCCTTGCCTCGCGGCGGATCCGAGTGTTCAAGTTGTCAATTTCATTCGAACTCCTGTGTGGTTCAATACACGAGTGAGTCTCTCAGTCTCCAGCTGATCCCACAGCTACTTCACGATTGCAGCCTCATATACCATATTCGGATACGGCGAAGTGGATGTTCGCTAACATACCGCTTGTGATGAGGCTTCACCGCGCATACATCATGTTCAAGGTGCCTGGGATTTCGCCCTCGTGCAGAACACTTACAAATGCCATTTATAGTTTGACTGGCCCTTACTGAGACATCAGAGTACAGCGGCCCGCGAGAGACACCGTCAAGTATACTTTGCGTCTTGTGCGACATGTGCAGAACGTTGATGCCTTGCAGGCTTTACGACAATACATACTAGACAGTACCCCCAACAAGTATCACGACTATCTGATACCTACGCATCGTGAGTTCAAGCCGCGTTCCCGATGCATCGATTCTTAATGTCCTCTCAGCTCCTGGGTGCAAACGAATAGGTGGGAAACGAATAGGTGGCCGAGTCGATCACCTTGCTCATACCCCTGTATGTTCGGCAGTGGCTGATAGTGGTTACCTCAAAAGCCTGAGTCTACCGAACGTTGCTCTCAACTTTGATGTGATCGAACAGATAGTGGAGAATGGTATCCTGACGAAGAGAGGTAAGACATCTTATTTTTTGGATGTGCTGCGAAATGTGATGTTTTTCCTTGGAAAGGCAAAGTACTACCATTCGATATTATCATCTACGCGACAGGATTCATAGGGGTCATGCATTTCGTGCGCTTCCAAGCTCGGTTTGCTGATGGTTATTGCGCATCAGGACCAGTATCCCGTGCATGTGAAAGGATTAAATGAAACGACTGTCCAAGGATATTACGATGCCCACGGAGGTCCCACTGGCTACTATGGTACTACGATCCCCGACATTCCGAATTTCTATATGTTAGCGGGTGCGTCACATGTGAAACCCATTCGTATCGTTCACTATACTCGTCAACATAGGTCCCAACACCGGCACACCAGCGTCCACGCTCTTCGTAGAAGAAGTCCAGGTCTGTGACGACTGCTCGTGGTGTCATGTCATTACACTTACGGTCCAATAGGTCTCCTATGCTTTGCAGCTCGTTAAACCAGTCCTTGACGGCTTGGTATCAGCATTTACTGTCAAGGCAGATGCCACGGACGCGTACAACGCCAGGATCCAGGAACGACTTTCGCGCTCCGTGCACACTCAGTGTTACTCCTGGCAACGCACGGGCGGGACCGGCAAGGTTTTCAACCCGTTCCCTTGGGCAGTTACCATCTGGTGGTGGTGGCTTTACCGGCCGAATTGGGCACACTATACCGCAATCGATGGAAAGAAGTGGGTGAGAAAACGGACGATGGAGAAGATGTTTAGCGTGTTGAAAGTGTCTGCATTCGTGTTCCTGTCTCTTGCGTATACGCGTCGATCGGCGTTGCTTCCGTTGCTGTACGGAAGGGTAGGTTTTCCTTGTTGGTCCTAACAGCGATTGCTCATGACCTCGGAAGCTTCGAGGGTACGGAAGAACGATTGTCCGAGCCCTGGGGCGCATATACTGGGCGAAGAAGCACTACCACAAATGAAATTGATCTCCCAGGTACGTAGCTGCGCGTACTTGATTCAGTAGATCTCGCGGAGATGCTGAAGTTTTCGGAGCGAAGTCGAAGGTCTGGGGGGCGATGTATGGACTACATATGCAACTATGCAACAT
The DNA here is from genome assembly GCA_038090635.1 of Rubroboletus satanas. NCBI lineage: Eukaryota > Fungi > Basidiomycota > Agaricomycetes > Boletales > Boletaceae > Rubroboletus > Rubroboletus satanas. The sequence goes on from JBBPNB010000075.1 coordinate 36,586, forward strand.
AAATTACAATGATCTTTCCGTTTACGAAAGCGCGAGTCGACCAGTTGATGCTAATGCCAAAGGAGTTGATATGTCAAACCCAATAATCCTGCTCACTGGACGGAGCATGATGACAGGATTGTTCTTGATCGCCACTTCTTCTGCCGCGTCGTCCATCTCTGAATCATCTTCCTCTGCGTCGCTATCGGACTCCCTGCCAGCGTGTTTCGGGCCCAGCATGCTGACAACACGGTTGATGTGAGCCTCGGATTGCTTGAAAGATGGAGGTGCGCGGAGGGAGACAGCGGCGTCGCATATGGCCTTGATCACATCGTGATCGAGCCCGATATTGAATAAATCGAGAATGTATCTCCGCACAGGGAGACGATAACGTTGCGTAGAGATGATATGGAGGGCCCTAAAAAACACGGTCGGAGAGGTGAACGCGGAGCGGTACTCGGGTCGTGACTTCATTCTGAATGCACCACAGATACAGTCAGGGATGAGTCACGTCGTGTTCGGTGGAAGGGGGCTGACCTTGCCAAGGAACGTGAGGCAGCATTTGCAATCACGGTGTTGCTCAAATTATCAATCGCAGTGATCACTTCGAGTTCCGTTTGCACGGTAGGTGGAAGTAGGCGAACGTCTGCATCACTTTTGACTTCAATTGGTTCCCAAGTGGGGAGCTTGAACAAAGTTTGTGAGTGACAATCTTGTATATCCATACAGTCCATACCGAAATGAATCGATCCAAATCGACTGGTACACACAGTCCAGTAGGGAGACCGAGCGGTGACAGAGTGGCCTCCCATCTGTAGTCGTCCAATATTTCGGCTCCTTGTGTCGTCGATGAGATCAATCCCAAGACGAAGAAACATGTTCTAGAAGCGGACTCAGTGCCTTATCGGGACTTATGCTCTTTCGGCTCACCCTCGTACGGAAGGTATGAGAGAGTGTTCTGCTATGTCAAGAATCGACGGAATGATCTCTTCCTCCTCGAGAAATGGCAAGCCACCGTCAGTGGCGCCAACATTGCCCTGCACATTGATTGAAGGGTCGTCGCGAAAAAAAAAAGTAGAAGAACTCACAACTGCCCAAAGAATGCTCTTTAGCTTTAGGATGAGTTCGAGATCTTCGCTCTCAAGACCATGCTGCCGAATAAAATGAGAAAACTCTGCAAAGTGCCCTTTTTCACTCAAAACTTGACAGCCAAGTTCGGTCTTGGACATCTCCCCGTAAAAATGAGGTGGGACGACCCCATCAAAGGCTCTGTGTAGCGTTGGTTAGAGCTAGAGCTGAAGCGAAAATGTAATACTCGCAGAACGTCTTCGTCATCTTCCGCAGCTTCGGAGCTGAATACCTTGGCCAAGAATATCTCTACTTGGACTACATAATATATATTCCGTTCCTTATGTACTGGTGGTTAGCCGAAGTTCGAACAAGGATAATGTTCTTACATGGAACCACATGTCCATCTCTCTGTCGATATAGCCAGCATTGTAAAGATACCGGAACCCCATTGGAGTGGACATGAATCTGGTGGCGTGATGTCAGTTAAGTGAATGCAGAGCGTCGCGTTTAGAACTGACTTCAGTAACAAAGGATGACCTATTTCACCGAGATGGTCCATCGTCGGTTGCATCTCCACAACAAGCTGGAGCACCTCCATGGCGTCACACGCCTCTTCGAGGAACTGAATGGCCATCTCACATACTTCCGGAGAAGGATCATAGAGTTGCGTCAGGAGAAGCCGCAAACCCCATGAGACCGGGCTGAGTGCGTTGTAGATGAGCTCGCCAAGATGACTCGTCGCAAATAGTCGAACGTGAACGTCTTCGGAAGTCAGAGCCTTCGAGAGTACTACGCGAGGGTGCCCATCACTATATATCATTATATTTAAGTGCGCATGAAAATAAAAGCGTGTGAATACGTACATGGTGTAGTCTAGGTTCGTGATCACCGCAGTTATGAGATCTTCACGATTCCGGAGTTCGCTAAGATGGTAGAAAGCAGTAAAGATCTTCGACTTCTCCATGAGGCTGTGGATTGTGTTAGTAACGACGATATGCAGATGTCCCTGACATACTCAAGTCCCTCTGGATGCTTGCTGAGAATACCAAGCATTTCAAAGTAGCCATAGGTCAGGGTGTCCGATATCCGCGCTTTAGAGAAAATCGGGTCAGATTCGGGAGTGCCATTGAACTATCGTTCGGGGTCAGCGAGGCAAAAATAAATATAAAAATTGGCACACGCACTGGATCGAGCTGGGCAAAACTCTTTACGATTTGATTAAGAAAATCATCCTCCGTCAAGAGAAAGCGAACCCCGTCTGGGCTCGCAAGAAGAGTCGTGAGGAGATTACATCCCAATCGCACCCATCGGAAATTAGGCTGTCAGGTAACCCTGATGGATCAGCAGAGAACGAGAGACCTCATGCTGAACTCACCTGTTTACGCGGAAGATCTGAGAAACGATGTGAAAATGGGTGAAAAAATGACATGAGGCGACGCATGAAACGCGAAACTTTGATAGCTTCCTCTAGCCGTTTGGGATTTAGGAGTGGTCCGTCAATTAACTCTTGGAGTATGTCAAAGTTCCACTTCGTGTTGTCTTTGGTGAGCATGACCTAAAGATGCTCTGTCAAAACTGAACCTGACATTTATACATGAAGCCATTCACCTGCGTCTCAAGCAAGTATGATTGGAATGTTTTGTCGTCCATTTGCATACCTATCTTGATCTTGCTCTGCTCCACTTGACGTTGTCCTCGACGGACAGCGTCCTCTGCAGAATTGGCTCTGACCAAGAACATCGTAGTGATGAAAGGTGTATGAAGTCAAAGCAAGGCTAACCTCGGTCTCGTACCCTTGACATTAGGTTGCAACCTTGCACGATTACGGTTAAAACTATCAATCGCGGATATTGCTGAGGTTCCGATAATCCTATGCTCCCCACGATTGTAATCCGACGCGAGATTGAAGACGCGGGGAACAGCCTGTATATTTGCCGCAATGGCTAACGGCAAGACTCTATTCGCCATTTGCATGACTTCTCCCATGAGCAGAGTGGCCTTCCGCGTCAGGCCGGACCCAATGGTGCTCTCCTCTAGCATGCAAGTTAGTGCCTAATAACAGCATCAGGATGTGACTCTTCAAAGGGACTGAAATGTGATCACATCTAGCAAACCCGCATTAGTGAAGACTAGAATTAGAAGAGCAATGTATTGGTCAGTCAGTTTCAGCGTTCCGGGCGACCGCTCTGGCGATTTGTTTTCACCAATGCGCTCGGGCAAATTCCGTGGTTTACGGTACACTACAAAAGTATGAACTTGAATTCCACGGGATGGTAGAGTCAGGTTACTCACTCGTCAAGCGACGTCCATCGATGAAGGTCTTGTACCATTCGGGGGCTTTGATGTTAAGAAGATCGAAGAACATATCGAGAATGATTTCCTACATATCCGTGAGTACTCGGGCTCCCAGGAAGAATATCGATGTACCCTTGTGTCAAGGGAAGGTATTCGCAGTGTGTTAACGATGGACTTGATCGCCCTCTGATCCTCCATGCAGAAATACATCAGCCCTAGCATAATGTCAGCTGTGAGAAGAACAAACATTTGTAGTACCAACCGCTCCAAGTCCGTAGCATCAGTTCTATGACTTTTGTGCAACTTCTCATGCGTTCCGCGTGATCAGAACCTCGTCCGTAGGCATCAGTCACTGCCAAGAGTGCAATCTTGGGAAGTTATTTATGGGGGAAAAAAACCAGGGCTTTGCAACATACCTCGACATCGATACCTAGTCGCAGGTAAGCACGAGTGCGCGGGGAGTCGATAATGTGAAGGAACGTAGCTGCAAGGATGGGACCGATCTCAACCGGGCCCTCGCCAAGAGCATGAAGGAGGAACCGGATTCCGCCTGTCCTTGCAACCAGATCGATATCAAGCAAACCTAACGTCGAGGATGCAGTCAGGACGTGGCAACAACTCACTTACGATCCTGACGAACTCATCTCGGCCAACGTTTGGACGCATATTTGCCTAAATGGATCCTCTGCGTGCTCGGCAACGGCAACGAATGCTCGCATTATTGGCTCGGACAATGGAATCAAAGTTGATCCAGTGTTTCCCCGTCTGTCACGCTTTTCGGATATGATATCAACCACAGCACGGATGAGCTTGATGACTTGCTCCCTCTCAACAGCATGTTTGTTGTCGCGCGTCAACGACCTAGAGAAAGTTCACAAACAGTTCTGAGCCAGAGGTGAACAACACCACTTTACGATGAACCATTCCAAAGGCTGACGGTGCAACTCTTCTACCGAGGCGGAATCGACCAACGAGTGGCGGATAAGCCTGTACGCCGCTGCGCGACAGTGCTTTGAGGATTTGTCTGAGAGGGATGGTATCACACTTGCAGATTTTGTGAGCTGGCATATCATGAAGGCAGGCAAAAACGGGACTGACGCTTGAACCAGCTCGGACACGTTTAACTCGTAACGGACGCGAAGATTGCGTTGAAGAAGATTGACGAGTTTATTCATGACGTCTATACGCGCTTTGTCGAATTCAGAGTTCACGGGGCTGGTAGAAGTGCTCGATGATGGCACCATCCCTGGGGTAGGTTGGCTCGGGCGAGAGGTAGTAGCAAGTGACTTGAGATAAGTGTTCGCCTGGTTCAACGCAGTACGGAAGTCATCTAATGGGGCAGTTGAATCGGGCCACAGTCATGATAAGGAATGATTACCTCGATCTCTGTCGCCGCTGTCAGCTCTGAAGCGGACGGTGGACGGTGGGGCTTGTCCAGCGAACTTGCGCTTGGCTGTGGGCCCAATGCCATTCCTTCTCCGTTTGCCACGCGATGTTTCTTGGAGGAGTCCGGTGGGGATTCACAAAGGGTAAATGACGAAAGTTGTCCTCACCTTGTTCGATTCTCCTGGTGAGTGTTTCTATCTCGTTTGTGGCCATCTCCAGTTCTGACTCGACTTGCATTCGCATAGTGTCCTTATGGAACAAGTTCAGCGTGATTCTGTGCGACACATGACCAGCCCTACGGTGATGGGGAGTTTGAGGAATTTCTCTGCTCCTTCCTTGATGCGGTTCTCTCTCTCAAGGAGAGCTGTGAGCGCTTCCAGCTGCAGTCGCGCTCGTGACACCCTCTTTGCTGCACGGTGTATGTATGCGCACCTGATCATCAGATCTTGGTCTGTTCGAGTTCTCCGTTTCGTGTGACGCGCTGTTGGAAGTCAAGCCAGTTGACTGAGAAGAGAAGGATATATTGGACTGATGAGCAGGCGCAACTCCCGACGAATCATGGACGTCATTGTTCGTTGGCATGAGCTAGTTGAAACACAAAAAACCTGTTGGATTGGGCACTGTACAATTCGGCAGATTCGGAAACAGTCACGCCCGGTCACACAAAGGGGGTAAATTACGTAATGCTCTCGGTAAAATCCGTAGGACTGCAGAAACAAGGTTCAAGCCACTCAATCTTCTTCCCCACTCCCCGATACACCCCACTAACCCACAACGCGCTCGACAAGCTCCTCAAGATGGGTACGTGCGACTCCGGCATGCTGCCCGTGCACCCCCCCTGACCATCTATCCCAGTTCGCTACGCCGCCGCCGCCCTCGCCACCAACCCCGAAAAAAGTCCGTCTTCAGCTCATCGTGTCGATCTGACCTTACCACTTCACATTCTTACAGCCGCCCGCGCCCGCGGCGAGTACCTGCGCACACACTTCAAGAACATGCGCGAGGTTGCCGCTGCCCTCTCAGGTGCGTTCATGATCAGCCGAGTATGATCCACCGAAACTAAGCGGATCTGACAGGCTTGAAACTGACCAAGGCATACGCTTACCTCGGCGATGTCGTGGAACACAAACAAGTTGTTCCCTTCCGTCGTTACTCGGGTGGTGTCGGTCGTGCTAGCCAGGCCAAACAATTCAAGGCGACCCAAGGTGAGTTTCGTGGACGGAAGAAGATCACAACTTGATGATAGACCTAATATCACTACCATAGGTCGCTGGCCCGAAAAATCCGTCAAATTCATCACCCGCCTCTTGAAGAATGCTGAAGCCAATGCTGACGCGAAGAGCTTGGAACTCGAAGAGCTTGTCATCAAAAATATCGTCGTTCAGCAAGCACCTGTATGTTTCAACAAGTCCTTATTCTATAGCCAAGCTGTTAAAAACACAATTTGCTCAGAAAACTCGCCGTCGCACGTACCGTGCACACGGTCGCATCAACCCCTACCAAGGTCACCCCTGCCACGTTGAAATTATCTTGGGAGTCTCAGGCGAGGAGGTGGAGCGGAGCAAGGACAAGGATGCGGTCGTCACTTCAACTCTCTCATCGCTGAACCGACGTCAGATTGCAAGGAGACGAATCGAGGCAGCCCGTGTATGATTCAACTTACCCAGCTTGATATGGCAATGCACTGCTGTTGGCATCCGAAAGTCGCATGTGGTAGTGTACGCAAATATGCATATATGCTATGGCACCAGACACGAGTCACACGATCTCCTAGGGCATCACTAATGCACTTCATTGAGTACAGCGGATAACGAGTGTAATCATATTCGGAAAAAAATACAAAAGATAATGATAGTATTAGCGAAGCAACGCGCCCAGTGCAAAAGGAATTAAGGAATGACTTTCTTCACGTACTAAGGAATGGCGGAGTGGGGACATAAATTGGATCAAAAAAAGGAATGGTGCTACATTCAAACGTTTTCCACACCACGCCTGCGTGGCCGTTTCATGGTTGGCGACTGCAGAGATTCACAATGAATGACTGGCTCCTGCCCAAGCCCAGCTGCAGTTGACGCACCAGTTGTTGTATATGCGTTTCTCCCATTCCACCTCAGTGCCAACGAGGTACTCGGACAACACGTGTTCCAGCCAGTCACAAATATAATCAACACGCCTGATTTTAAACGGGGTGTGGCATTTCTCCATCGCTGCAAAAGGAACTGTCAATAGCCGCCGAATGCGCTAAAGGCGTGAAACAAACCCCTAACAGCCCACGTTATTGGGCGGTAGCGTTTCAGGTTTATCAAACGAGACCCAGGAAATGCCGGATGCTGGTCATATGGTCCCGACCCGCATCCACGCGCAACTTCCCGGATGAAGAGCACTGTGTCGTGTGTCAGACGCATCTACACACTGTAGGCGGGAGAATGCCCACTCATTCCAGGGAGGGCGGGACAACAACAGCTCTGCAAAGCTTGTTTATAACCTGCCATATGATGGTTTTCCCGCGTATAAAAGTCCCTTAACACGGCTTTCATTCGCTCATGAACTGGGCTGAGCTTTAATCTCTGGCAGGTAGGTAAGGATTGTTCGCTGTAAACATAAAGCTACATACCGTGATAAAAGGCAGCACAGTTGGACGGTCACAAGCGAGGGCGATCAGACAGGAGGCTGAGTAGTTACGGAGCTCGTGGCATTTCTGTTCCTATGTCAACAAGTCTGTCGATGATCTATCAGGAGAAAACTTACAATGGCCAACTCCAGGAAAAATTCGGTCAGTTCAGTTCGCCTTTGCACCGATTCGGCGGTCCCGATACTATTCATGACAAATCGGTGCACGGCTCTTTCGTAGGCCATGAAATTGGCCACTTTGCGCGCAACCTCGGACGTGGGCGGGTTGTCATCACCATTCCTAGTCATCAGATACCGAACCGCGTCTTCAGGCTCAAAGGCACGGTACTTTTCCCACAGCAGGAGTGTCATCTGAAGTGCCAGCATGGCATGCCCTCCAGGAGAGTGAAAACACTCGAGTTTGACTCTGGAGAAGTCGCGTCTCATCATTGACTTTTTTTCTCGTGGTTCCCAAGCACTGCTAAGCAGCTCTTGTCGGTACTTTGCTTCTGCGCGTGCGATCGTTTTTTGCATTCTGAGTCCCCTAGATTTCTCGCCGGCGCAAGCACGTTGGTGCAACGAAGAAACCAACTTCGAGGAAGCTTCCCGTGGTATGTCTTGTGCCAAGCGAGAGAAGGTGAATTGAGTCAGAGGAGTTAACACCTCTGCATCCTCCGCTCGCCAATGAAGGTCCACCCAGAGGTATAACAGCCTCGCAATGCGCATCCTAATCTGCATAGAATGTGAACGTGCCATGGAAGAAGATTGACAAACTAGATTTTCGTCGTATCTGGCAACGAGAGCGTCGAACGTCTCCTCAGGGCTTGAGAAAAAGCGAAAGCATAAGAAGAACACATCGACAATCTCTACGTCGCTGTCAGCGTCGGGACTTGTCATATACCGCACGAGGGCTTTGAGAGATGCAAGCTGAGCCAGCCCATTACGATCTTTCCACAGTTCTGTAACATCTTCAGGGTGGGGTATTTTGCCAACAGTCGGATCTAAGGAAACGGGAAATTGCGCCAACGAGTTGCGGATATTGATGGAAACATGCACATAACCACACGCTAGGTCGTCCGAGTCGCTATTGACTAGTGTGCTAGAAGCGGCAGAATTAAGTCCAGCCAAGTCCAGGCGAGATGGCTTCTTTTTCACTCTGCAGCGAAGGGAAAGGGGCTTGAGCAGCGCAGAAACTTTGGATTTTGGCGACTGATTGAGTGCGTCCGTCGAGTTCGATGTAAAAGTGTCCGCCTTCGAACCAAGTTGGTGGCTCTCGACGGAGGAATGTGAGAGCGAAGCCAACGCCTCGGATTCCTCTTCATCTTGGGCAAAATTGTCCTCAATAGGAATTTGTGGTAAAGGCTTTAACTGTGCGACTTCGTACGCGGCAGCATTCAAAAAGCCTCTGAGACTTGACATTGTCATATCAAGATACTGCATGGCGACGTGGATCGCCTCCCGACGAGATGTCGGTCGGTCATGTAGTGGTATATGGCTAACGTGACCCACGAACATATCTTTTGAGAAGTTGACCCCACTCAATGCAAGATGGTACTTTGGGCTGGTGGGTACGTGCTCGGGAAGATGGGCCATAGAGTGCAAGATCGCATCGAGACAATGAGAGAATACGGGGGCAAGCGCGCGTAATGCATTGATATCCTGTGATTGTGGGATCCTGCAAAGGAACGAGAATGGTGCCAAGATGGCCGGGAAGGTCTTCTCCAGGTCGAACTGAGGAACCGCGGCACCAATGTCAAGATTACCTGATGTAGGCGGCGCAGGCTCGTCGCTGACGATGCTTTCAGTTTTCGCATTGGGTGCAAGCCGGACTAGCTGTGGACGTGCAGCTCTCATGCGCGCCAGGCAGCGAGAGTTGTACGGGGGAGCCATGGGTGATAAGGGATAGTCAATACAGACGAGGCTCTGACATATATATTCGACTTGATTCCACAAGTCCACCGAGGACAATAGAAGGGTGTTTGAAGCGATTCGACCATCGCTTTGTTGCCCAGGTTTGGGGGTGGTCAGAGTCCACAAGTGGATTACTATGAGGCGAGTGCCAAAGCGGGAACAAACTCGGGTGGCATTTGTGCCTTAGAGTCATGCAATGACCATCCTCGACAACACCGGCGAATCTGAACTTGTCCAGCTCTTGAATACTATTCAAGAACTTTCGGAACAGCTTGTACAAAACAGGTCTCTTTCTATCGTACTCCATACTTCCGCAGGGTCTGTCAAGGTCTGTACCCCGCCCGCTGGTCTTGTCGATACTAAATCAACATCCGCAGACTCAGGCTGCTCACTGTCAATCTGGCTTTGTGTTGAGGAGGTGCGTCTGAACTGGGGGGCGATCACACATATACATATTGACTGTCCACAGGTTCAATCTCGACAAGCCTCAAGGTATGTGTGTGAACGAAGACGCGTATTTCTGGCTTACAAGCAACTATGACTATAGATGTGTATGATGCTGAACTTGAACGCATGAATTCATGTCTTGCGGCAGAGAACCAAGGTCTGCTGCACGACAACAAACAACTGGGTGTCCTCATCAAAGAGTACGAGCAGACATTGGAGAGTGTCATGGGTGCTTTTCGCACGAGGGCTGTACGTCATTTGGTCCCTTGCTGCATACTACGCCTGTTCTCACCTCTTTATGCAGCGGGATGTCCAGGAACACGAACTCGCGTTGGTTCGCGAATATGAAGCAAGGCTCCTCGCCAAGGAGTCCGAGAATCTCCTTTCCGCACTTTCATCGACCACCGCAGAATCGATTTCCCTGGGACACATATCCGCCACATTACGTTCACTCTTGCGAGTTCTCAATGGCGAAGATGTCTCTTGCCCATCGTCGTCAAGTCCAGCTCCTGAAACCAACAACTCGCCATCGGATGACTTTGGTTTCGGACAGAGAGAGGAAGACGACTGGGGCTTGGAACGAGAGTGCGAACTTTCGCGTCTAGAGCGTGAAAATGCCGTCCTAAGACGTCTGCTTGGCGTTGATGTTCGGGAGCCTGAATATTTAACCGGAACTGGATCTGGAGCCAATCCTATTGATCAACAGAGACCATCGGTTTCACGACACAATGAAGGAACGATTCAAAAGAAGATGTTAGGTGGAGCGCCTGGCACTGTTGGCCCATACGGGACATATAAACGCAGTGCTGGAAGGCCCGGGTAACCACCACTGCTGACCAGATTCCATTTCGATCCATTGATGTCGCTCTATGGTAGATGATTTCCGCCATCCTCTAGCAACTGGAATTGTATATCCCTACAAGTAAAATACACGCTGACTTTGCATGCATTCTTTATGCGCACTTACTTTTGTAGATATCCGACGGATCTTTAGCTTTATTCTCGCTTTCCAGACTGTCATCTCCTGACATGTTCCTATCATTTATAGTCGTTAATGAAGGGGAAATGAACTACCAGCCCTTGCTGGTATGACGGGTGTCTGAAAAAACGTGGGTGCTTTGTGAAACACGCGACATGTGGGCGCGTATCAAGGTCTGGCAGGGCTGGTTGGTTGCAGTCCGCAGTCGTGCAGACAGCGCTGGCTGGGCGGGCCCACGTTGTGAGAGGGTCAGGCTGTTGGAATCATTGATCCTGACTTGGTCACAAGCGGAGTGGGACCAGGAATGGGGATGTCAAGCAGGT
>JBBPNB010000076.1:0-47385 GCA_038090635.1 Rubroboletus satanas
GAAGAAGACGAGCGCTGAGGCGATGAACCGTCACTATCTCACCGTTGTTTGGAGGTGCCAATATGGTGGAAACGGTGGAAACGGTATTATTCGGTTCCTCTCGATCTGTAGGTCTAGGCTCGTTGATGAAATTCTTTATTCTCGCCAGTACGTTCTCAAAATTTTACACGCCGCTGTCGCACTGCTAGTAAACTCATACTTAACTGACGACGAGCCAGACTCACCTTCTGTTCTCCAGATCATCATTGCAATGCTTGGTTCTGGTACCCCCCAGCCGATTTCTCGGTAGTGCCAATGGGCCGCCCTCGTCGACGCGATTCCTCTCGCAATCCATGCAATGATTCTCTGTGTCTTAAACCGTTTATGGTTGTGCCAATCATACGCGAAGAATGCATCACCGTCGTAAGTAACTGGTGTCGAGTTCCTCGCACCCGCCTATGTTGCTTGCCTATCTAGACAACCCTACTAGGTCGGTCAGTGTCACGTTGATTTCGCTGCTGGTCGTTCGTTTTAAACACCTGAGGCATAAGAATAGGCGAACACAACCTACTCATTGAAAGAGATTCGACACTTCGTCCCCTTTACTAGAGGCTCAGGATTGCGGTTCTAGTGCGGGGACCTGCGTCCAGTCTGCGGGCCGCGGTCGCCGCCTGTTGGCGCCCGCGCCCACAGCATCAAACAATGATGGTTTGTCCGGTTTCTAGGACCCACATCTCACGGTTACAACCTATCTGCTCCCTGTCGTCGTATATTCACCAGCTTCACCTATACCATTATGAATACCACCAGTCCGGCTCAAAGTATCATTCGGAATGCAAGTGTGTATGTATATCGACTACCTTCGTAATTTCCTCGGGAGTGTGCTGAATGTGGTTCCAGGGCGAAAAAAATCACTATTAATGGTGGGGATGCGGGGTTCGACCTTCTGTTGTTTTCCAATTCACATTTTTCCAGACATCGAACTTCGCACTCCAGCGCGACGTAAGCTCCCGGTAGCGAAGCAATATCAGATCCGATTTTCCGTAAACGATACCCCGCGGTCAACGAAGCAGGCAAAGGAAAAAAAGAATTGCATCTCTTGGAATGAGATTTTATATTTGTAGGTACATGCGCATTGCTTGACGCTAGCGAACTGAGTCTTGTCAGTGATGGGAACGATCATTCCGTCCTTCTCGCAAAGGTTTACCGGAAGCAGCACATCGGACGGGACAAGCTTGTTGGGAGTCTCACCGATACCATCGGCGGGATACTGGGGAGATTGAAGAATGGCGGTACGAAGACACCGCATGATATAATTATAATTTACTGACACTACCACCATGATAAAAGTGCTCGATGAACCTCTTGACAAGGATACCTCCGATGGGCAAATGGGTTCTTCCGAGATCAAGATCAAGTTCGCATTGACTATTGAGACGCGTGGAGACATTAGTGCAGACGAACTTCAAGCTACCGATGCTGTCAACAGGGCGACGAAAGTGATCAGCGCACTCGGCGCCACACCTCAAATTGTTAGCCTCGTGGATTCGGCGGTCGGTACTGGCACAAACGTCGTGACCGAGGTACAGACATTCGAGAATACATGGGGCATTCTATTGCAGAGGATGGCCCTTTTTAACAAGATCGTGGCTAGTATCGCACAGGTATCTGGTATTTAACTTTTTGACTCCCTTTCCGTCTGAACGCCGCACAGATTCATCCGTATACTTCACTGGCTTGGTCTGTTATATCCGCTACGAACCAGGTCTGCCTGTGCTTGACATTCTCACGTGCGCTCATCGTTGGGTGTATTCCCTCTCAGGTGCTCGTAAACCAGCAAAATCGTGATAACCGGGTCATTCGCTTAGCGGGAGCTATGAGCAATGTCTTTACCTTCGTTGAGGATGCCGAGTGCTTGAAGGCAGTCAAGGCGCACAGAGAGCCCATCAAGGTTCTGGTCCAACAGGTGACGGAGTGTGGGTACTTCATCGCTGAATACGCCAAGCAAAATAACTTTTGTCAGTTATCGTTGGCTTTCCATGCCCATCACTGACCCCATCCATAGGGACTCGGACTGCGAAATACACGTTCTTGGATGTCGATGCAAAAATCACGGATTACGAGACCAAGCTCCGAGACCTGAAAGCCGCGTTCTTGGAAGGAGTTACACTACAGTCTGGTGTCACCGTCTTTCGTATGATGAATGCTGTGCAAACCATGGGTAGGCTCCACTTCTTGAGATTGCAGAAAGACGCTCACACATCTGGAACAGCTGAATCCATCGACCTGAACGACATATCCTATGCGGCTGGCGCCAGATACGTAGAGGAGAAGGGGTGCTTGCCAGGGACTCGCGAGTACATCATCCAAGATATTTGTGACATTCTCAATAATCCCGACAAGGATGCCCCACGAGTATGCCTGCTCACTGGCGTCGCCGGATCTGGCAAATCAGCGGTTGCCCACTCGATTGCTCGACTGTACGACGGACAAGAGAGGTTAGGCTCGTCGTACTGCTTTCTCCGTAGTGATGTCACGAAACGCAACCCGCAAAACTTTTTCAGCACCATCGCGCTCGATCTCTCCGACCATAATCCTCAGTACAAGGCCGAACTCTGTCGAGTTGTGAAGAATAATCGATCGCTCCGCACGTCGGTGTCGCTCTCAGAGCAAGTCAAGCGACTCATAATCGAGCCCAGCAAGCACCTTCATACTATCGGGCCGCTGATCATTGTAGTGGATGCCCTTGATGAGAGCGGGGATCAATCCAATCGCCGGGACCTTCTCCGTGTCTTCTTTGAGCAAGTTGCTGAAAATAACCTCCCGACGAACCTTCGCTTCCTCGTTACCGCTCGCCCGGAGAGCGACATCCTCGCTGTACTTCCGTCTGGCCCACAAATCGTCCATAGACAGATGGGTGAAATCGCTCAGGATATCGTTGATGAAGACATTGAGAAGTTTATTCGTCACTCCCTGCATCAGTACACCGAGCTCGAATCTGCCTGGCCGAACCAGAGGTGGTGTCGACTACTTGTCCGTCACTCCCAACATCTCTTTCAGTGGGCGTCCACCGCATGCAGGTTTATTGCAGGGGATGGTGCCATTGGACTCAGCATTCGCGAGCGGCTCAACATACTTTTACAAAGCAAGAACGACGTCGGCGTCCACCCTCTAGACGAGCTCTACCGGACCATACTAGGTCAGCTGTTTACCTTGGATAATGTCCAACACAGGTTTCGGGAGGTAATGGCTGTTGTTCTGGTGCTCAAGGAGCCGTTATCTCTCACCTCCCTCTCTTCTCTTTTCGATCGCGACACGAACATCCGAGAAATCATCAAACCCATGGGATCCTTGCTAGACGGAGCTCTGAACGAACAGAAACCCATTCGCCCACTTCACACCTCGTTCCGTGACTTTTTATTGGACGATGATCGCAGTTCAACCTTTCATGTCAACCTCCTACCCCACCATTCTCTCCGCCTTGGACGTGCATTGCTTGCATGTATGCAACAGAAGCTCAGGTTCAATATCTGTGACCTCAAGGACTCTCGGCTGCGTAACACTGCGGTCCCTGACTTGGCGATCCGGGTGACCACGGCCATTCCCCCCTGCCTTGCTTATTCATCCCAGTATTGGATGGACCATGTGCAACATACAGAGTGTACTCCAGAGTTGTTGGACAAGGTCACTTCCTTCTTCAAGAACTTTTTCCCCTTCTGGCTTGAAGCTATCAGCCTTCTCTCCCTCTCCTCCCCTGTGTCATGTATCCTTGCTGCCCTAGGAGCCTGCAATATCCTGGAACAGTGGGCCAAGGTAGGATCAAATATTTGTGATCAGTCATACTGTAAGCACTGAACATGATGTTACTAGGGCCATGAGATTGCCAATCTTGCAACAGAGGCAGTCCAGTTCATCCAGATGTTTGCTCCCATCATCAGGGAATCCACACCCCACCTTTATTTGTCAGCCATGCCCCAGACACCCTCTAGCTCTCCTCTCTACCAACTATGGGCCAACCACCTCCAAAATCATTTCTCAGTGACCTTGGGACATCTAGCCAGTTGGCCAGCAGAGGTCCACACTTTACAGGGGCATACTGATGATGTTACCTGTGTTGCCTATTCACCTGATGGTAGTCAAGTTGTCTCTGGCTCAGGGGATAGAACCATTAGGATTTGGAATCCAATCACTGGACAGTGTTTGGCAGCTCCATCACAGGTGCACACAGGTATTCTCAGTTCTGTTGCCTATTCCCCTGATGGCAGTCACATTGTCTCTGCTGCAAGAGATAGCACCATTCGGGTTTGGGATGCAAAAACAGGTCAATGTATTGCAGGTCCATTTCAGGAACACAAATCTCCAGTCAACTGTGCTGTCTATTCACCTGATGGTGATCACATTGCCTCTGGCTCTGATGACAGTATCATCAGGATTTGGAGTGCAAACACTGGACACTGCCTAGTGGAACCATTGCAGGGTCACACATCTACAGTCAACTCTCTTGCCTACTCCCCTGATGGCTGTCAAATTGTCTCTGGCTCTCATGACAACACCCTTAGGATTTGGGATGCTAATACTGGACAGTATGTGGCAGGTCCATTCCAGGGGCATACCGACGATGTTTACTCTGTTGCCTACTCACCTGATGCCTGCCATGTTGTATCTGGCTCAAGGGACAACACCATCAGGGTTTGGAATTCAACTACTGGGCAGTGTGTGGCAGGTCCATTTCAGGGGCACACTGATTGGGTTTACTCTGTTGCCTATTCTCCTGATGGCAGTCACATTGTCTCTGCATCCTCAGACAAGACCATTATGATCTGGAATGCAAGCAATGGTCAGTGTGTGGCAGGTCCATTACAGGGACATACACTTCCAGTCACATCTGCTATCTATTCACCTGATGGAAGCTGCATTGCCTCTGGCTCTTGGGACAAGACCATTAGAGTTTGGAATGCAAACACAACTTGTCATCATGTGGCAGGTATATCCCAGGGGCACACAAACAAAGTCACCTCTGTTGCCTATTCCTCTGATGGCAGCAACATTGTCTCTGGCTCCTTGGACAGGACCATTAGGGTTTGGGATGCAAATACAGGTCAATGTGTTACAGGTCCATTTCAAGGCTGCACATCTCCAGTTGCCTCTGTCACCTATTCACCTGATGGCAGTCACATCATCTTTGGCTCATGGAACAATACTGTTGGAGTTTGGAATCCAACCACTGGACAGTGTGTGGTAGGTATGGGTACCTCATTTCAGAGGCATACAGATCCAGTCACCTCAATTGCCTGTTCCCCTGATGGCAGCCATATTGTCTCAGGCTCTGAGGACAGAACCATTGGAATCTGGAATGCACATACTGGCCAGTGTGAGGTAGATCCATTCCTCCAGGGGCATACTCGTTGGGTCTACTCTGTTGTCTATTCACCTGATGGCAGTCACATTGCCTCTGGTTCAAAGGACAGCACCATCAGAATTTGGAATCCAACCACTGGACAGTGTGTGGCAGGTCCATTTCAAGGGCACACTGATGCAATCCACACTATTGCCTATTCACCTGATGGCAGTCACATTGTCTCTGGCTCAAGGGACAAGACCATTAGGATTTGGAATCCAGTCACTGGGCAGTGTGTGGCAGGTCCATTCCAAGGGCATACAGATATAATCTCATCTGTTGCCTATTCACCTGATGGCAACCACATTGTCTCAGGCTCTGAGGACAAGACCATCAGGATTTGGGATGCAAACACTGGACAATGCATGGCAGGTCCATTCCAGGGGCATATAGGTCCAGTCACCTCCGTGGCTTATTCTCCTGATGGCAGTCACATTGTTTCTGGATCTGCAGATCTCTCTATCAGAGTATGGTCCCTACAAGACCTCAACTCCTTTGGTGAAATGCATCAACAAGATGGAGGCTGGATTGAGCTTGGTCATGGTGCTTGCTTTTGCTGGATCCCCTCTTGGGCTAGGCATGGTTTTTATCTCCCCACCCATACTTTAGTCATGTCTTCACGCCAAACTTACAAGCTCGACTTTAGTGATTTCATATATGGAGAGTCCTGGGCATTGTGCTGGAAATGATTTTCATGTTCATTCATAGAGTCATCATCTATTCCATGATACCCTTCTTGATACATTTTATTATCCTGAATGTAGGATGCTGGTCAAACGGGAGCCGATAGTAGTTAGAAGAGAATGCTTCGTTTGCGAGAAAGGTTACTTATCCCATTATTCCATTGAGACACAATCAATCTTGCTCCGGTGAGCGGCGGGCTACGGGCTACAGAGAACAGATTGGAACATGAACGAGATTGGATGTGATACAAACCAATATCCATGATCCAACCAGTCGAGCTCAGGCTCTGAGCTGCGCGTTATTTGGGTCAGTAATGGGCGGGAGCCTGAGCTGATAAAGAGAATACGTAATATTCTGCGAGCAGGTGACTTGATCATATCCCTGGGTAGGCTAGACGAAGGGTGGTTTTGCTCGAGATAGATTCTGCCCAGTACCCGTTTCCACTAACTATCATTTTGACACCAATCCACGGAACGCGCGAGATAAACAGCTGCCCAGAACACTGACCATACGTTTGAGCCCCTTCCCTAAGGGAGAGAATCCGGTTGGGTCACAGATCTCTTGTGTTCAAGTTGCAATGGCTCTCCAATAGGACTACCTGACGCTATCGCCCGGAATCGAAATTTTCTGTGGTCCGGGCTGTTTGCGAGTTGCGTGCTATCGAGGGATGTGGAGACAGTTTGTGTTAGCGAGTGTACCATGCGGCTTGTTGGTTATTTCACCAGTGACAGTATCCTAGGACTGAATAGATATAGAGGGGTTTCACCTGCGCCCGCTCTGCATCGTTCTCGATTGGTCCCAGGACTCACCGCTCTCGATGTCGAATACGTGGTTCGTCTTGTCGTATCGGTATGCAAACCTTCTCCTATCCAGAGAGATAGAGGCGGTCTACGCATCCCCATCCACAGTCTTGATTTCGAGTCACCTGCTCTCCGGGTTTCGCAACCCCCAGGTGACGATTTTTCCGCTCGACGGGAGTTTGTCGTCCGACCCGCGACCATGTGGTATCCGATTCATGGATAATATTAGTAACACATTTGTCACCGCTCGACCTCGCCATTCCCCGCATCTGATATCTTCTTCATCGACTCGTCCCCAGAGTAGGCCAGAACGAGGCGGTCCTCTTCCGGAAGATACACGTCCATGCCGAAAAAAATGGCATCACGGGCTGCTATGATGATTTGCGTTACAGTTAGACAACGTTCGCAAGGTATTCGTCATAGAGACAGCTCCAGAACTTACATACATATGACCGAGCCTCTCGGATATTGCTCTCATATCACATACAAAGTTTGATTGTTCCTGCCCCGACCCCGTACCAAGCAGATCTTTGTAGCGTTGCATGCTGACTGCGGATTTTGAGTGGCCGAATTTACGAGCGGTATCCGAATGATCAATCAGGCGCAAGATTTCTTGATCCCCGTAGGACTGCTTTGCGTTCTCTCAGCTTTACCAGTCCACATCGAGTATATCATTTTAGGCTCTAGCTGTGATGGTATTACTCGGTTCAATCCGAGTCCTTCACATCCTCGGTATTAGATGGTCTAGCCAACTTATTTTCCCCCAGGGCAAACGAACGAATAAACACGGTATCCAAAGGCGGTGTTGGAGATAGTGAGAGTGATACTTTGGGGGAGATCTCTGTCATAGTTGGTTTGCTTACCTGCCCTGCCACTGGGTGCCCCCCATCTGGACCCACAGCTGCCTCGAAACCGTGATCAGACAAGCATCCTACGATTCAGTGACCGGGCCGACGGGAGATCCAGTCGTAGATCTGGGGTAGACAGCGAGTGGGGTCAGCGACGCGGGAGGGATCTATTATACTTACGGGAGGCCCGAGCTCGACGATATAGTTAAAGCCCCGGAAGACTGAGGTTCCATTAGTTGGGGGGTTAATGGCAATAGTCTGACTGAAAGCAGAAGCCGAGGGAAGGGCAAGGGGAGGGAGTTTTGAAGAAGTGGATCTTGTTCTGAGAAACACGAGGACTGGCAAGCTGCTGCAGAGGGGGAGACTCGTTTTCCTTTATATGTTTCTGAACATGGTGAGTCCGAAGAATATTGCTTGGTGATTGGCAGACGTAGGGTTCACGTTGTGTAAAAGAATCACATGAATCACCTCACATTGATGCGTGCATTTCATCTGAGGCGAGAGGAGTTACACACCACCTCGACACTCTCGCTTTGGCGACGAAGTAGACTAGAGTCGTGTTCCATGTTAGATGGCTGCAAGTACTCACACAGAAATTTCCATCTCGCGTCAAACTCCGGAGAATGATGATGAGGCCGCGCCCCGTACGACTTCTATTATTTCTCGATTTATGTAACACTTGCTGTCAGTCTCAAACATAAACATTGGTCAAACGTGCGCACTTTATGATACCCCATGAAGTCGGAGTTGGTATCATTCAGAAACGTTTTAAATTATTGCACTGCGTGATTCCCGAAGTAACGCTGTAGCTCTCTTGATGTCTTCGATTAATCATGGGATTTATGCACCTATCATACAAAGTATTGCATGGTACCCTGAGAATAAGAAGGCAGGTAAAAAAGGTCAGTAGCGAACGCAATAATGTAAAATGCAGTGCAAAGTAAAGTAAAAGTAACGACACAGAAATGAACACTCACCAATTTCCTTGTCTGCATACCCTTGTCCCGCTCGTTCTCCTCTGCAGCACCGAACACCGTGAAAAATCTTCCCACCTCTCCGCCGTTTACGACCTTGGTCCCACCCTCGTCATTGCTCAAACCACCATCACTGTTTCCTCTCCCTCTTATCGTTAAAATACTGGCCATATTCCCACATCGATAACAGTAATTAGGTGCACTCCATACCGTAACGAGTGATTCATCAAACATATATTTGTAGCCTTCTTGAACAAGCTGGTGGGCGCGGGCTATCAGTGTCAGGTCATTCGTGTGGTTGAACTGTCGTGGTCAGAGGTAAGCTTGGAGGGGCAGTATCGGCGAGAAGTAATTCATGTACCTCCTGGGTGACGTTTCCCCCGAACAGCCAACCAGCACCGCGTGGACTGACAGCCCATGTATCGATATCTTCCGGGTCTGACCACATGAGATCTACGGTGTGAGGTATGAGGGAGATACAGGCGAGTAAATCGCAGAAAAGAAAGGATGCAAACCGCAAAAGGCACCCTCATGTGGAATTTCCTGTGCACGCGACAAGACTCGTACTTGATCTAGTGTGCGTATGTCAGGTGAGAGTCCGCCGTGTACACAAAGTATCTCTCCGTCAATTATCTATTCAGGTGGGTTGTGGGGGCGGACAAGTTCGTCAATCTATGTGTGAAAAGGGGCGGAAAGAGTTACTTACAGCAGCAAGGTTTAGATAGTCAAAAACATTACAGCAAGCTTTCCAAACGGCAGCACTACCATACTTTTGTTGGCATTCGTCTGCGCGGTGGGTCAGTTGACAGTTATCTTCGAATGGGGGGACGATGTGGACCGTAAAAACCGTAAACTTGTGTTATCTGTCGACTCTCATGATTTCCTCGGAGGAGGGTGACTTTGTCTGGGTATCTGGACGGGAATGAGAGGACGGCGAGTGGTAACGAGAATCCCTTACCTTGCCTTGAAGGCTAATAAGAGGGACACTGTTTCAAGACTATAGTGACCACGATCCACAAAATCGCCCTGTCACCACAAACGATCGATATGCGCCAAGCACATATTTCATGATCACCGCAATACGGCAATGAAAGTAGAAAGAACCATTAAGCATCGACTGCTGCACCAAAAGCGACACCTACGTGCCATAAAGATGTAGCTTGTCTCGGGGACCTTTCCGCCTTTCCGAAGCAATTCGAGGAGGTCCCAGAATTGGCCGTGGATGTCGCCGCATATCGTGACCGGGGAAGAGACGGGCTGGATGTTGGACTCTTCCATAAGAATGCATCGGACGGTGTCGCAGAGGACTTTCATGTCTGTCTCTGGGAGATTTTGGCAGGACATGAGCTGATCTATCCATTTGTCGGGGTCGTATGTCATGGTGGTGGTGAACGGTCTCGTCGGCTGAGCGGGCTGAACGTGGGAAATCCCGAACGTGCTCGTCCCAAAATACAACGCGTTCTGCAGCCCCTTCGCTGCCAGCGACACTCGTCATGCAGCTGCTACGATGTCTGCTCTCACTGTCCATATTCACTCTCGCTGCACGGGCCATCCATGAATCCGAAGTCGGTATCGTCGACTGGCACACGAAGCTCGTTGGTGTCCCCCTCTACACGTCACAACTCACCAAGCCCGTATTTCGCGGCGGCGTCGTAGTTACTGCTACCAGCAATAACATCCTGGCGGCTCTTAATGCTACTGATGGCAGCATAGGTCTGCTTGGTTTCATTCTCCGTGTCGGCGACCATGACCCCGATTCTTGCAGTGTGGAGAAGCATACACGATGCTCAGGATCCCATTATGGGGTTCAAAGTGCATGACGATAGTGTGTCTCTAGTGTTTACGTCGTTGGGCGCGTTCTCGCTGATGCCACCTCAGATATATACGCCCTCTCTGGGCCCGTTGGATCCACTCTGCGCGTCTACGACATATCCACAGGCGACCTCGTTCATGAAAAGCGACTACACAACCCTGCGGAGGGCAAAACGCACGACCCACCCACTCTTGGCATCGCGTTAACGCTAGTTCATGCTCAGGGTGGACCTCAGGCAATCGTCCTCACAAACGGAGACACCGTTCAATGTATCCAATCCACTACAGGAGAAATGGTATGGCAATGGAGGTCTCCGGATCAGGGGTGAGTGGAAAATCACGCATACAATCCTATCTTGACACCGGCTTCCTCAGTTCCCTCGTGATGTATACTCATATCTATTCCGATATCCATACGTCGACGATCTACGTCGCGGGTTTCGCGAAATCCGTTAAATCGTACACGCTACATGTCACAACGCTCGATGCCGCCACAGGTGAAATCATCGCTAGCGTAAACATACCAGCCAGCATAACGAATGCGTTGACCGATTTCTTCTTATTGGGTCCATCGCGAGTCGGTTCTACCCCGACTACGAGTACGCGCTCTGATGCGAACACTGATGTATTTGGACCTTCTCTGGTCTGGCTTTCTCCTTCGTCAACCACATCGAATGCCCCTCTATCCCTCTTCTCGGCTCCTCTCTCTCCTTCTCTCAAAGGCAGAGTTCTCACTATTCCCAATGCCTCGTACAAACGCATCCAAGATGTCGATCTTTCGGGCAATGGATTGTTCATGGCTTTCCAGGACAATGGTACTGCAGAAGTCTTGGGTTACGAAACCAGCGGATCGCCAGTGAGAGTGGTGTGGGACTTTGGTGATGTGGTGAGTTGCATCATCTTGATGAGGGTTAGAATGGGAACTTGCATGGTTGTATGCTGAGTGAAATGCATACAGACATCATCCGCGTCCATCTCGGGGTCGCACTTCGTTGGTGGACTGAACGGGCATGGGAAGCCGTGTGTAGGCAAGGTGGCTTGGTCTAACGTTCATAACGTGAGTTCCATTCACTTCTCTTGGACAAAATTCGAATGGGCGGATGCAACATAGCAAGTAATACATCAAACATTCGAGGCAAACCTACTCGAAGGTACGGGCCAGGTCACAGGCTTCGCGTTCCCCTTTGAAACCAATGAACATGGAACCATCAGACATGTAGGTGCTATTTCGGTTCGTTTTCACCTGGCGTCGAATCTTACATTTATATAGGTCGCGTTCTTACCCTCTTCTCCCGTCTCCTCCCCGGCGGACGAGTCCCCCCACAAGCTCCTCCTCGTTACGTCAACAGGATCTCTCCAACTCTGGCACCGCAATGTACTTCAGTGGGTACGCGAAGAATCTCTCGCAACCGTACAAACTGCTACCATGGTCGAGCTCCCGCCTACAAGGGAGGAAGTGATGGGTGGCGTAGGAGTTGGCGGTGAGGGTGAAACCTTTTGGAGGAAGATCGCGAGGCAGATTGGGGATACCAAGGTGCGATTGCACCTCCGTCAAACCACATTGCCGATCCTTGCCTTGACTCACCTCCCTCAGAATTTGCCCCAATACATCATCCATTTTGTCACCCGATTCGTGACCGGTTCGTATGCATCCCCGTCTTCCCCCATCTCTCTAGGTTCCTCTGGCCCCTCTACGTCGACCGTACCCCACCTTGTCCCTAACCGTTCGCCTGCTTCGTTGGAGACGCTCGTCCGTGATCCTTTTTCATTCCGTCAGCTGCTTATCACTTCGACGGCGCACGGAAAACTCTTTGCATTGGATACCTCGACGGGTGCGATTGTTTGGAGTCGAATTCTCGGGCTTGGGTGGGCAAAGCAGGTCGGTGGGAGGATCGTGCCTGTCAGAGCGTTCGCGGTACGCGGGACTGAACTGGGAGCGGAGGATGGAGCCCCTGAAGGCCGAGAAGGGATCGTGTTGGTCACGCAGAGAGTCGCTGATAACGTGCGTATCCTTTCCCTTTGCTTTCTGGTCGTGGCTTTCTGTTTTATTGATCTGCGAGCTGGATAGTCATTAGTGGATACCGTTATTTTCCACTTTGACCCGCTAACGGGAGAAGATATTAAGACTGTCGCATCTACAGGTGGCGAAACTGAGAATCCCCCTGCCAACGTTAAAGGTGCTGATGGCAGATGGGTTAGCCCTTTAGAAGGTGTGGATGCAATTGCCGGGCCATTGATAGATGTGTTCCTCATGCCAGATGGCAAGGATACGATTGGGATGTTGGACGAGTTCTTGCAGGTCAGTTCGATCTTGGTTGTTGTGTTTGTTGTGTATCCCTCATCTAACTATACTGACCAGGTCCAACTTTACCCTGACACCCCTGCCACACGCGCCTCCCTCACATCGCTGGCCCCGCAACTCCACCTCGCATTGCGAGCCGGTACACAGGTTCTTGGCCACCAACTGGGTCTAAATGATGAGCTATCGTTGTTCCACGTTGCCTTCCCGACATGGGGTGTGTCCTTCAGCGAGGACGAACAAGTGGCCACAATCATCAAGAGTGCCAACAAGGGCCGCGAGGTGGCGAGTGTAGGGAGGGTGAAG
Source organism: Rubroboletus satanas (assembly GCA_038090635.1). NCBI lineage: Eukaryota > Fungi > Basidiomycota > Agaricomycetes > Boletales > Boletaceae > Rubroboletus > Rubroboletus satanas. The sequence continues at coordinate 13,101 of JBBPNB010000076.1, forward strand.
GGGGACAGGAGTACTTTGTACAAGTATCTCAATCCCCACCTGAGCGTGGTGATATCTGCTCCGTCACGCACTTCCTTGCCTCCTTCGCGCACCTGTGGTCTGTACGTGGTCGACACTGTCAAAGGTACCGTGCTGTACTACGTCTCGCTGCCCGTTGTGGACGAAAAATGCGACATCCAAGCCGTGCTCGACGAAAATTGGCTGGTGTATTCGTATTATGATGACGGGACCGAGATTAGCGGTGCGAAAGGTTATCGTGTCGTTTCGGTAGAAATGTATGAAGGGTATGGGGTGGACGAGAAGATTTCGAGGTATGTGCACATCGGACGCGCGCACGTCTTGGCCGTTTAGGGGTAGGGATTGGTACTGACGAACGCATGGCTGTTAACAGTTCGGACATTACCTCGTACTCGAACAAGACCACCGAGTTTTCAGTATATGAACAGTCGTTCGCGGTGCCGTATGACGTTACTGCGATTGCAACGACGACGACTAAATTCGGAGTATCAACTAAGGATATAATCAGTGGGTCATGTTTAATCAATGGTATTCTCCAAGGTGATTCTCATGTTCGTCTTGTGTAGTATCCAGTCGGAAAAACAGCATCCATTCTATTCCACGCCGTCTGCTGAACCCGCGCAGACCAAAACGAAAACCAACGAGCGAAGAAACGGAGGAAATGCTCGTGCAGTACGACCCAGTGCTGCCAGACGACGGGCGGCTCGTGTTGTCCCACTACTACGAGGTTCGTTTGCGCGATGGTGTTTTCTTTATCTCACGATGGATCGGTTCTCGACAGGTGGCCGACGTGCGTCAGATAATCACTGCGCCATCGCTGCTCGAATCGACATCTTTAGTACTCGCGGTGGGCACAGACTTGTTCCTTACCCGCGTCGCGACGTCAGGCACGTTCGATGTGCTCTCTGAAAACTTTAACAAGGTACAACTGGTGTTGACTGTGGTTGGACTGGTTGTGGCGATCGCAGTGACGAAGCCGATGGTACGCAGGAAAAAACTGAGGGAGCGGTGGTATCAATGAGCATGTCGTTGGGCAGACTCGGCAATCGCAATTACAAATAATTATTGTACACGTGCCAGGAAACGCGTCTTAGCCTGCCCTAAAGCGGTCCAATGCAATGACCGCAGAGCCTGTCTCTTCAACATCATACAACGATGGCGACAGAGAGCACATGCGAGCAAGTCGCGCTCCCCTTTGACGGAGAGTCGGACATCGACGAACTGGATGTGATCGGCGCGTCGAGCCCGACACGGAGCACGACCGTCGTCGGGGATGCGACTCCCCCAGACCATACCTCACGCAAACTGAAACTCGATGCCCTCATCATACCCGCACGCAAGGGTAAGCGCTCCCGCACACCCTCACTCTCAGAAAAAGAGGTCCCTCACATGGGGACCCAGAAGAAACAGAAAATGGAGGACAAAAAGGCGGTGAGCGCTTTCCTTCGTAGTAATTGACTTCTACACGTGCCACTGACATGCCTCGATCTGTGTGCTCGGTGCGGATTGCTAGCTTACGATTGTGATAAATGCAAAACGCGTCCGCTTGGAGGCTGCGAAGCGACGCTGGCTGTTTCATCACCGAGACCTCTTCCAGCCGCTCTTGTCCTCCACCAATTTCTTCGACGTGCTCCGCAAAGAGATCACGGAGACTGGGGAGAAGGTGACCCATGTACTGCCTAACGCGTCGATGGAACAACCCACGTTGATTCAAGGGGGTGAAATGAAGGACTATCAGGTGCGTGTGGTCGTTCGGGTTGTGGCAGCATGCTTCGGCGGCTTATGTGCAAATTGTGTTAAGCTGCGAGGGTTGGCATTCCTTGTGCACATGCATAATAATGGTACGTCTTCGTGCTTGGTAAGGGATTTGGTGATAAATGTCGACCCCCAAGGGATGAACTGCATTCTCGGAGACGGTGCGTCTGCGTGCAAATACATACACTATCATATCGGTTTGACAGTGCTTCACAGAGATGGGTCTCGGCAAGACGCTGCAGGTTTGGACAGAACGTCCGCAGGCGTGATTTGCATTCTGATCATTCTCCAGACCCTCTCGTTGTTTGCGTATATCCGGGAACACTCGAAAGGTCCGTGTTGTCGCTGTACTATTGTGCTTGGCAAACATGTGGGCCCTTCTCACAGCCCTTCTCACAGGTTCTCAAGATCCTCATCTCATCATATGTCCTCTCTCCGTTTTATCTTCTTGGCAAAATGTTCTTTCTTCTTATTTTTCCTCATAGAATGCTAACAATTTATATTTGCAATAGGAAGCTGCCCGTTGGTTGCCTTCCTTCAGCGTCCTGCGGTATCACGGGACTCAGCCCGAACGAAACCGTCTCAAAATGGCCATCCGCAACGAAGAAATCAAGTTTGACCTCTGTATCACAACGTATGACGCGTACGTTTCAGACGACGGCTGGTTCAAGACCCGACGATGGTTTTATTGTGTCCTCGACGAGGGTCACAGAATCAAGAACTCGGACACCCAGGTGTCGAGCAAGATCAACGGACTCGGTTCCCTATACCGACTCAGTATGTATCATCCTCTTAAGTGTCACATTCGCCAGGTCGGTTGACTTTTGACACTATCTAGTTTTGACGGGTACACCCGTGCAGAACAACTTGGTGGAGCTTTGGAGCCTTTTGCACTGGCTATTCCCAACAGTTTTTACGCCTGCTTCGGAGCGTATCTTCCGCGAATCTTTCAACCTCGCCAGGGGAACCTACTCTATTCCCATACTCAAAGCTGCCCAGGAACTTCTTAAAGTGATCATGATACGTCGGACGAAGGATTCCGTTGAGATCAGTGTTCCACCACGCGAAGAGTTGACAGTGTTTATACCAATGACAGAGGCGCAAAGGTTCTGGACGTATCGATTATTAACTCAGATGGATGCCTTGGACCTACAGGAGGTATTCACCAGTAAACTGGAAGACAGGCCTGAGGACGACGGGCGAAGGGAAGTTAGAGAACAGATCGCAACTCAGATGAAGCAAACGGCTAGTGGGGAGGCTCACCGTAAGACAAACGGGCTCCCGAGAAGACCGGGTTTGCTGATATTATTTGCACAGGTTGGAGGAAGCTTATGAACCTATTGATGCAGCTGCGTAAAGTCTGTGACCAGTACGCCTTGTTTTCATGTCTCTCGAGCTTCAATTCTCAAACACGTTTAGCCCATACTTGCTTGAAGACGCGCCGCCATTGCCTTATGTTATCGGAGAGCACATTGTTGCTTCCTCCTCGAAGCTTACTGTCATTGACAAGATCCTCTCCGACATTCTCCCGAAGGGCGAACGTGTTCTCATCTTCTCTGTGCGTCTTGATGCCATAAGTCACCTCAATGTGCTTTGATCTGACTTACTTGTTGGGCTAGCAATGGACGAAGTATGTCCGGTCGACTCTCAACATCTACCTATTTGTGATAATTCTTCGTATAGTATGTTAGATTTACTAGAAGATTTTATGGAGCTTCGCGGTATACCCTATGCACGGCTCGATGGGAGCACCACGCGCCCACGACGTACCCTGGACATCAAACTGGTGTGTTTCAATCATATAGTGAGACATTTGCCCTCACCTTTGCTCTCAGTTTCAACAGGAGAAATCGCGTAAGAGGATGTTCTGTATTCGTGTTTTCTCTGCTGAGCGCCTCCACGTATAGCGTACAAAGTCTTTTTGGTGTCTACAAAGGCTGGTGGTCTAGGTCGGTTGAAACTGGAGTTGCATCCTCCAACACAAAGCTGATGCCATACCCAGGCATCAATCTTACCAAGGCATCCACGGTCATCATGTGTGACTCTGACTGGAATCCACAAAATGACCTGCAAGCTATCGCACGAGCACACCGTATCGGGCAGACGAAAATCGTCAACGTGAGTCCTTTCCCTCTCCCCTTGCCATTCCTGTCACATTAGGCTTACCGGACCACAAGGTGTATAGGTTGATTTGCCGAGGAAGCGTTGAGGACCAGATGCTCGACCGAATCCGTCGCAAACTATTTCTTTCTCTCAAAGTCATGTCCTCAAATACAACCAATTCTTCTCCCGGTGACAAGGATTCTGAAGACGATGTCCAGAATCTCAAAAAGGCTGAGCTTATGGATATACTACGCAAAGGTAGCAGTGCTATCTCGGGTGAAGACACCGGCATGGATTTGGGGCGCTTTTTGGATGCGCCGATTGACACAATTTTGGAGGAATCGAGGGCACGAGAAGGTATAAGAGACGCACGGATGAAAAAGGATCTCGCCACCAGAGGCAATGACGGGTTGGACGAATCTGCCGTCAAAACAGAAGAAGCTGAAAAGCTTCTTCAAGACGCTGAGGAGGAGGAACGCCGGCTGCTTAGCGGTGTCGCTCAGGTTCAAAGTCGACTGTTCGAAGGCCAAGTGGTCAATCGACGACAGAACAATCAACAGATTGCCCAGGAGTGGAAGGAACTACAGAAACGTGCACGGACTAATCGGCTTGTCGTGGTTGATGGAATACATGTCGTGGCGGATAGCATGGGATACGATAAGGTGAGATGTCGATAAGCAAAGAAAGAACCAAAAACATATTGGTTTCCGCGGTTGGGCTGCTTTCCTAAACGAGCTTTTTCAGCCCACAAACACAAACAAGATCGAGAACTCTCCCAAGAAGCGATCCAAAGTCAAATACGATTCAGAGGATTGGTGCATCTATTGTAGAGATGGCGGCGAAGTGGTCGTGTGCAGTCAATGTCCTCGAGGTATGTTTCTGAACAGTGTACAAAGATGTTCCCCCACCCACGCCACGCCTCTTTCCGTTCCCCATAAATCTAGTGTTCCATCCGGAGTGTCACGGCATCACACCAGCGCAGCTGAAGAGACTCCCATCGATTCCATGTAGTCAGCACAATTGCGCAGAATGCGATCGGAACACCGCACAATCCGGTGGGATGCTGTTCCGGTACGTCCCAGAAAAACTCTCGTTATCTTGGGCCTGAATCGGTACCCTGTTTCCCGAATAGATGTCAGACATGTCCTCAAGCATTCTGTGAGGATTGTTTGCCACAGGGTGATATGGACGCCGTCGGTGACGTTTTGCCCGAGTTGTACGTAAATAATTTTTCGTGTGTGAATATTACTCATGTATCGTGTGTTCGCAGCACATTGCTGGGATTCGGCGCACAGACAACAGCATATTACATACGTTGTCATGATTGCCACGCCCTTTGGGCCCAGGATCCTGCTGCGTGGAACGCATGGGAGGAGGAGATGGCAGAAACGCAGCAGAAGCTCGACGCAGCTGCAAAGGCTAAACGAGGTGAATGATTTGGCGTACGTGAATCGTCCATCTTTCGCTCTTCTCTTCTTCATGACGGCACACCGAATTCTTGCGTTTAAATTACCGTAACCTAGTACAATTCTGCCTGTCTTTATCAAGTTGGCAGTGCTTCTTTTAGTTGAATACATATTGATTGATGTACACCTTTCAGGCCGGAGCTGGACAGTAGATAACCCGCGGTTCAGAATGGTTGCTCTGCCAACACCTCGGATATTTTGACGACCAACTCATCCGGATTCTTCAACTCAGCTGCAAAATACGCCTTTGCTCCGCCGACTCCCCGGGACCGCACAATCTGCACGACGGCGTCATACGCATCGGGATTAGATGCTCTTGAGACTGTGCAGACGAAGTCCCGCTTTTTGTTATAGATGAACAGCGATCCAAGAGCAGAGTTGACGGGATTGTTGGTGAGGAGGTTGACAGGTACCTGGACCTTGATCACCATGCTCTTGTTCTCAGCCTCCGCATTCTTGGTGAGCCCCGGTCTGAGCGGACGGGTGGTGGAGGTTGCAAGACCGAACGCCTGCCGCATGAGGTCCGCTCTGGATACCGTTTCGGATGCACCACCATAAGTCGGTTTGAGAGTGACGGTCGTCTTGGCGCTAAACGGGTTACACTCTGGCTTGTGTGCCTTCCAGTGTGCGCCTGCACCATCCGCGCCAAACGTTCAGTGAAGCGCACTCGTCGGAGAGAACTTGAACGTCACCCACGCTGGCACTCGGTCGAGCAGTACCGAACAATATGACACCTCGCGCACTGCTTCAGCCCACTCCCCTTGGCCCTGCAATTCTCGCATCGTTTCTCTTCCCAAGGCGCCACCTCACCCTTACGTTTTCGCTCCCATCGCTGAACAGCAGCGGTGACTTCTGCCCCGAATATCAGGCACATCTTTCGGGGCGAATCGCCGTTCCCGTCGGGGATGTCCAAATCCGCGCCGTGTTCCATCAGGAGGTCGACGAGGGTCACGTCGCCCCCCTGAAACGGGAGAAAGATGGGCACCTCTCCATACCGATTCTGTGCGTTCACATCCGCACCCTGTTCCAACAATAGTTTCGTGATTTCGCCGTGCCCGATGGGTGGGGTACACGCATGATGAAGCGCCGTGTGGCCCGAGATGTCTGGGATGTCTGGCGAAGCCCCAGAGTCGATGAGATAGCTGAGAATATCGAGGTGTCTCGTCGGCGTGGTGTCTGGTGATTGGGGCCGGAGACGTTGTGCGCCGAAGACGGTAAAGGTGACGAATCCGAACTGGAAGGGCGTCTGTGTGGTGTTCAGATCTGGCGCGGTGCCTGATTGGACAGCCTAGACGGGGAAGCGCAGGATCGGAGGAGAGTCTTGTCACAGAGAAAACATTGACAGACCTGCTTGACTACATTGTAATTCCCACACATGCACGCGAGTGCAAACGGAGATAGCTTGTTGGGGTCCAATTCGGCGAATTCTGGGGCAAGAAAAAAAAAAGAATGGTTACAGTGTCAACGCATGTCGGGCGGTGATTCGTGAAACATAGGGATTCGACGCTGGATTAGCCGCAGTGTTACATGTTCCAGTCTCCAGGATCGTAAACGACGCGGGAAGAAAAAGGGACACGTACGCCTCTGAAACATGTTGCGCAGTCTCTCGCTGCCCATATTAATACCAATGAACCCCGGCTTGTTGAGGATTTCCGACATCTGAGGCGTGATGAACAAGCCTCCGTGTTCTCGTGGACCTGTCGGGTTATCTGATTAGCATGCGGCGGGCTGTCGGTGTTTTGTAGTAGATCCACACCCCGATTCATGTTTCCGCGAATAGGTTGGACTTGAATGTGGGTTAGGTGAACCAGCTGATCTGAGTCAAGAACTTGGACTCAGGAGAATGATGCTGTTCAAGATTGTGGCATTCACGTATTTGTACATGAAATGTAAGTTGACAGGACTTTGCCGAAAATGTCGCTCAATAAAATCGACAGTACTGTATTTCTTATATGTGACCGTGAGGGTGTCATCATGTTCTTTGTAGGTCCAAGAATCTACCCCTATGACTGATGGTACGATAAAGTTGCTTGTGCTCGACGGCACCGTTCAAAACCTAGTACTGTTGGCCGTCGGTCACCGTGTGTTAGTTATGGCACAGTGATGCAAGACCTGTCACGCCTACCGTAGCCTATGCTTTAGTAACTAATATTATAATAGGCACGCGGCCGTTGATTTTTGCCAAGCTTGCACCGGTTCAGAGGGCATGAAATATTTTGACCCGTTGCCTGACGCTGGGACACTTGCCGGGAGCACTCAACCATCCGCCCGATATCCCGTCCGGGTGCCTCTCTGAGATACCATGCGGTTTGCATGCATCTCGAGATCTGAGAGTGGGAACGAAAGGTGATACTCAGTCGAGAAGGAAGAACGACTACTATATATACCTAGAGTGGGAAGGAAACTCGTATACCAGTCTATGTGGAGGACGGATAGGATCGATGCCTCACCTCAGTCGAGAAGGGAGAACGACTGAGGGAGTATGTATAGTAGGGATTGGAACAGAGAAACGAGAGGAACACGAGGACGAAACTGTGTATGTACGAACGATAGGCGGTGTCGGTGATCGCGATAAGGCATAGAGTCCTGGCTGCCATGTTGCTTAGGAGTCTGAGGAAGTTTCATTGATGAGCAAGACACGAAATGGAAACGATCTCAGGCTCATCCATCATCGTTCACCGATATTAACTTCGGACCCACCACGTGCATAACAGGGGTACTGAGTCTGTGAGGTGCGCAGCAGTGAAACCGAGACGGCTGTTTCCACGTCAGGGGTAAACTGTCTCTTAACAGTAATCGGCACCCGCCGTTACAATCTGGCGCACGTTCCTGCGAAAGCCTTTGCAAGGGGTTCCTTCGGCACTGCGGCCCGTCTTTGCTGCCATAAGCGCGCTCTAAGACACGCTCGGGTATGTCAAAAGGGTAGAAACTGCCAGCTTCTGAGTACTGTAAGTCTGTAACGCATGATCGCCGCCGTATTCGTCTGCAGTCCTAACTTCACGCGATGCAACGGGGGCCGCGTTAGGCCGCGGGACACGAATGGGGTTAGTAAATAGCATTGTCCCCTGTTGACCCGGTGTCTCGTGTTGCAGCGCTGTCATCCATTAAAGAAAGCTTGACGTTTACTGGAAATTGTGGTCCGGCCAGTGGACAACAACAAGTTTGTTAAGAGGGAAACTTACCAGCGCTGCTACTTGATAATAATATCGCTTGTCCAAAAAGAAAAGAAAAGAACTCATCAGCCTCGCATCATGTAAACTGTGAAATCAGAATACTTCGTATCCGAGTCGCTGCAAGTTATTGATATCAAATGGCGGTAATCCCACTATAGTGGTTGCGAGGTGCTTTCAATAGCAAATGGACTATGATAAAACACTCATCGATTAAATCTTCAAGTTGAGGCTTTGTCTTAGAGACCAGCCCAGGTGCCTCCACTCGTTTAGACCGCCGATTCAGAATACCCCATTGGGTCGACATGTTGTACGCCATAGTGTGATCCTATCTAGGAAGAGGTCGAGATAGGGATCCGACCAGCGGACCATCCTCGTACTGAGGCTGGGTCTCCTCTTTTGGCCTGTGTGCCCATGTTTGCTCTCCTCAGTACGACGTCCCGGAGGGAACAATTTGGCACGAACTAGGTCGAACTGGACCCCGGTGATCTTGAACACCTTGACAAATTCCGAGGATCCCGTTGGTCGAGTACAATTAGACCGCTTTCAAGTTCAAAACCAGGCCTTCTGGGAAACTTCACTCTTCGGCTGGATTCAACAACCGAGAGTCGGGCCCCGCCGGTTTGCCTTCTCTCTTTTAGTATGACCCGATGGCCCAGTGTGTAGTAATATGACCGTGAGACTCAGCAACCGAGCAGACTATCGTGCGGATTTGTGACGGTCTTGACATTGATTGGAATGTATGTCGTTTGTTTCTGGCAATACACGTGGTGATGAGTGGTGCGACGATCTAGATGTGTACAAGCTCACGCACCACGTGAGTTGCTGTCCGGGACCTGACAGTGGCGAGGCTTGGCGTGGTGGAACCGTGGACCCCGCACAAAGAGCGAACACGCTTATAAAATGTCTTTGCGCTCAGCTCGTATACCTTTTTGTTCATCGGGATAGACACCCATCTCCGAACGAGTACCACTATCTCGGAGTCAATCTTGGTCGGGCGCCGCGTTAGGGCTGGGTCTATGTGCGAGGATGGACGACCCGGGCTGTCGATCCTGCTTTGCTGCATCCGTCGGGCACCCCTCTCCGAGGATCAGGGTCGTGTACAGTATGCGCAAAGGGACGGTAAGGCAGCAGTTTCAAGCCTGCGAAAGCTCTCGTCAGGGGGCTTGTCCGCTATCCCGACCGCCTTCCGGTGAACTACCAACTAAACGTATTCAAAGGGAGTGGGCACAGTACCGAATGAGAGGCCTGTCAGCAGCGGCACAGCTGGGACTGACGGAGGTGGCTCAGGGAACAGGTGGGGTGCGACCCCCCGACCGGGAGGTCTAGGATAAGGATTGGGTGAAGGCGGGAGAAGGGGGCTTCTTAACGAAGATCAGCAACAGGGCTGCTCCCACGGTGCCAGCCGCCCGCGCGCCTTTTCGGAACACAACGACTTGTGCGTTCCCATGGAGTACTGCGTCGGAACTGGCCGGGGCAGATTCCATCCCCAGCCATCTCGAGGAGATCCGATAGGCCATAGATGCTCCGTTAACAGCGTGACTGGTAAGACACGTGCGTCGTGCAGGCACTATAGACGATTTTGGGTGACATTGTCGAAGCAGGCCGACTACCGCTCGGGAAGTCATGAAACGGATAGCATTCAAAGGTACTCCCGACTCCGCCAAATCAGGATCATGATGCCCAAAGTCAAGATCCTTGACGAAAAATGGAGAAATGATGCCTTCAAGAAAGGGTTGTTACCATTTCTTGGTCTCGAATCGTCCAGCTACTAGTAGACGTGTTCGAGGTACTTCGAAAGGTGAGCCCTACAAATCAAGGTTTGTCTTGGAGGATACTACAGCGATCAAATCCGGACCTCAACGACTCGCGGTAGAGGCCCCACCGCGCGATCGACACAGCGGATGTAGCGCGACAATAGCTAGCTACTACCGGGAGACACCTGCGGATGGACCTCGCGGGGATATATAGCAGGCAATACAAGCCTTGTGCTCGACTCATTCAGGTGCTCCTCAGCAGGCGGCGCATAAATAAGCCCGCTGGGAGTCTCCTCACCACACGGGAAAAATAATCATCCGAAGTTTCACCTATTTTTGCCTGAGAACTTTGCGCTAGTGCGTACCCTGAGAAGGGCTCACTCGAATTATCCCATCTCTGCTTCACTCGGCTACCCTTCGTGCCGCTATTTGCGAGAGTTCCCGTGGACATATGGCCCTATGATAGATCCAGTCATAGACAATATGTGACCGGGTACAGTTCATTGAAATAAGGTTTGTCTCATGTCACGTTTCTATTATCCCTGTTTGCAAGATCTCCGTTTCTTCCTCTAAATCAAGAACAAGCTAGCAACTGTAAGACATAGCCTGTTTCCGGTTTTTGCTTCTTCTCCCTCTTCAAACATTCTCTTGCAGAAGATCTCCGATCCGATCTTTGCCCCTCCAGGAATTTTTCACCTGCCTGTTACATTACCCGATCATTCATATCGAAATGCCACGCGCCCCGCAACTCTTCGACACATATAAAAGCGCGACCAAAGTGAAGAGACTCTTGATCCCTCATCTTATCCCTTAGGTAGCTAATATGCCTTCAACCATCATTCACACCGGACCCCCCACTCATCCCGCTCTCCGTATGTAAACACTACATCTATGAACACACCTCTCTCATTCCTTGTGCTAGACGTCCGTGATGCAAAGGATGCACATACTGTCTTGGAAGCCGTTAGGCTCAACATGCTCCCACTGATCAGACGTCGGCTCACCGCCAGCGAGCGTGAACAGCTGGAGTCAGGGAACGTCTTTGTCTGGGAGGAAGCAGAGAACGATGGTGGTCTGCTGCGTTGGACTGACGGGAGAAGATGGTAAGTATCTCTCCATCACCCTTTCTCTTGATCGAATTCTTACGTAGAGTGGTCACCAGGTCACAAAGTCGGATGCGTGGTGACTATCTGTTCTACGAAGAAAAAATGGAAACCACTCAAGAGGAAAAAGATGCAAAGGCAGCTCTCAGGTACCTGTCTTTATGAGGAAATTTCAGGACTATCTTACTAACGGACTTCAGAGCACGGCGGGCGACTGATCCACTTGCAATTGCCCTTCCCACGAACAGACGAAAGGATCGTCCTAACCGCCCAAATGGGCTCACGAAACAGACATATTCAGCGCTTGTATATCTTCCTGGATCAAGCCATCCACGTAAATGGCATGTGGTGGCCTACTTCACGGTTAGCTTAATGTCCCTTCGATATCGTGACTCATCCGAGTATCGTATCTCATTCGCTTTTTTTCCCAGGGGGATGACTACCTGCGACTCCCCATCGTCGAAAACTATGACTATCTCCGTAACTTGCGCGTGCCGGAGGGCATCTTCGTATCCAGTAAAGCAAATGGAGTGCGTAATGATAGGTATTCTACGACAGACTCAAGGGAAGGCTACACTCTAGCCGAATTTCCTGCCCAGCCGAATTTAGCTCACTATTCACAACATTCAATGTCCCACGAACCGTCTGGGTCTACATCTTCTGTCTCGCCCTCTCTATCCAGCCCCTTATCCCTGATGCATCGGCATCCTCACTCACCACTTGCACAGTCTACCACGCCACGGCCTCATCCTCATGACATTTCTCTGCCGAGTATAGCTGCCCTTAGTAATCCGCACGCACATCCCGACCTCCCTCCAACCTCAAATGCATCTCGCCCTGTTCGCCTGAATCACCCTTCCCCAAGCAACTATAGTCCGCTGTCCGCCGAAGACAGGCGAGTCCTGAACAGCTTCCGTGTGGTGCTGTAACGATAATCGTTCAAGCTGTGTGGTCCCTTAATATTATGGCATCTCCCTCCGTTTGTTTGACACGCAGTTATCGGATCGTTTTCACGGTGTTGATGTTTTGCTTCCCTGCACAGTTGCCCAGTATATCACGTGTATTAATTCATAGTGTAATTGTTCTGCCGCGAGCCATTTTGAAGCTCAGGATCACGCCAGTCTCTTCTACGCTTTGAGGCGTATACTTATCAAGTTCCTGTGAGCGTGTGGGTGCCCACGTTCTTGGAAATTTTCGAATATTCAAAAGTTTCTGACTCAGTGGTTGCCAGGGCCCCTGCACAACGGCCGTACATGTTACCAAGTCGGTATGCGCCCCCGTGGTAATGGAAAAGGGAAGTGAACGAGTGGAGACTATGCGCATAGTACAGTCACAAGACTGCATACGACGTCGTCCGATGGTATTCGACCAACAATGGGAATACTCTATTTGGTGCCAGGGAATTTATAACATACTATCTCCAAGTCGATGGACGCAAACCGCCACTGACTTCTCCGAGTCGGCCGATGCTGACCTCCTTTGCTCTATTTTTTTCCTTCTAGCCCGGCTATCAACGGGTCCATAAGGGTACGATCACTCCTGGTTCCGCACGGCTTCTACGCACTTTTCCGTCGTACTTGGCTATTTAGAGCGTTTTCTAGAATATTAGGCTGCGATGAATGAAAAAAAAAAGGTGATCGTCCACCCACGTGACGAGTCTGTATCAGGAAATGTCCGTGGACGGCTGCCGAGTCCACCAACTTTGTGAAGCGGCTCACGAGGCATTGCTTGTGCAGTTCTTGACCTACCAACCGATCCCTTTGCTCACGACCAATCGTACACTCTTTTGGGTGAGAAGCAGAGGATGCCAAGTTCTGCCAACCAAAGGGAAAGTGTCGTCGTGTACGTTAACCTCTTACTAGGTTATATTGATATTACCAACACGCGGGAGCGTTTGTTTTATGGAAAGCACCCGAGGAGTCGTGGCCTAAAATGTCGTGCCGACATGCCGAAGTGTTCTGAGTCCTAAATGATAGTAAATCTGTCACCCAGGTTCCGAGCAGAGCAGGGTCCGCATTACTTGTTCGACGATGAACCCAACGATCGATGGGGGCGGCCGCCAGCTGAGACGCAGCAACGGACGCCGGCAGCCTCTGAGGTTCGCTTCCGAGTTACGCGTTGCCCGAGTTCACCGCGGTAACCCACTCAGATGATTACTCGGGAGTCGGGTGAGTACCTTCTCGGTGTTCGCCACGTTGATCTCAAGCACAAGCATTCTAATTTCTTTGCTTATTTTTCATTACGGACCGGAATGCCGTTTTTGGGGGGTGACAAATGGGCACACCACCATTGGCTACACACGCTGGAAACTCACATCGACTTGGATACTGATACCGGGATGGATTGCTGCATTGCTGCATTGCAGGTGCGTTCACGACCTGGGGTGTGATACTGGCCCAGGCTCGTCTACGACAGCCGTTTCATTTTCGGACCGATCGCGCGGCGCGCCCCAGGTTTGGGAAGGCGAAGCCGACGTGGTGAATGCGGTCGAATTTGAGCCTTGGGGATGCCAACTTGTCTGATTCAGTTACAGGTACCGCCCATATGGAGCCTGACATAAGTCCTTGACAGCTGGCAGTTGACAACGTTCAGAGCATGTGCTTGATCATCGCAGCCCCACCGCGTAGAACGAATTGAGAAGGCTTGGCCATTGATGCGCCGACGACTAATTTCAGGATACAGAGATTTTCCTCTCAACTGCAGCGTGTCAGCGGAAGGTCACTTTCGGGGGTGGGAACAAGGACGGTAAGTTGGTGATTATCAGGTTTGTTTGTGGACAACCTCTCGGTGAATGGCGCAGTAAATTGACACCCTATAGTCCCGGCCCCCACTTGATGTATTTCCCTGTCAACGGTTCGGTAAGCATGACGTTTCAGTTGGCCGCCCTCGACGGAATGCCGCTCCGACAGCATTGGATCCAAACTACGGAAAACTTCATATTTTTGGCCCTCGGGTTCCGTCACCTCATGAAAGAAAGACCATGTAGCAGGACTATTTCTGTCCATCGCTACCTCTTTACCGTAACCTGTTCATGTGACACTCTCGGTATAAAAACTCCATACAGCATGTCCGAATCGTGCATCGCAAAAATGATAGATGCTCTGCAGAATGTGTTCTTGTGTGAATAAAGTCCCTGAGGATATCGTTGTTGTTCCGTGGTATCGGGAGAGTTAATCTGACAACAAGGAAGGCCAAGCACGTCTTGGAGCTCGCCCTAAGTAATGTATACGTACTGGGACCAAGGTAAGGATATAGCATCAGAGCAGCGTCGCGGTGCAGGTCCATAATCATTCCACAGCACCCGAGAGCTTGAACATGGGCGTAGCGAACTGCGCCGATGGCGATCCAGCCATACTGCGGAGAAACAAGGCACGTACGAGCCAGTAAACTCTCCACTCCCACGGGAGATGACACCCCTGTTTCAACTATTAGCAATGGTGGAACGAGGGAATCAATTTGATCCTCGGAAAGACCCTGTCTGGACCTGATTTGGTCCCAGGTTGTGGACGCCCACAAGTCAATGAACCATTTATCGCCAAATGGCCTGATTTCGCAGAGGAACTAAAATTTGACTATGATATCAATCCAGGATGGGCGACTGGAAGCCACATTACTCACCGACTCCAGCTGTTACTAAGAACGGAGTTGACTGCCGAACTGACTCTAATTCCTGATTCGGGCCAGATTTATGAGAAACTTAGTTCAGGGTATTTTTTCATAAACATGAGACACTCAGCTATGTTGGCGCCTAAATTGAGGAGCAAGCGATGCCCACGAGTTAAGAATAAGGTGGGACACAAGAGTATCAAAGTTCGGGTTGGAAATTTAAAGGCATTGTACACGTGCCACGACCACCCAGTTGGCGCACGAAGGGATCAAGAGCGAAAAAAGGACACCTTCGTCTAAGTGTCCCGTATAACCGTGACATGTCAGTTTATCCCACATGCTTGGGCCCTCGCTGCCGAAAAATATAAGCTCGAATTGTGGTTCTAGATTTCTGGGAGCAAAGGGAACGTGAGTTTCCTCGGAAAAGTTGTTCATGTATTAAGGGTACTTGCCTGGAAAGTTTGTTCACACGTGATCAAATCAATATCAAGTACTTGTATCAATTTGTCCCACCAAATGTCATAGTTGCTAAGCTGCCGGCCGGCATTCTGATCGTGAAAGCTCATTGGGATGGGCTTCGTTCGTTTTCCTTCATTTTTCTTGCTAGCCATCCTCCAATCATAACTCTCAAATGACAGGTCAAGCGATAACGTGACATAGCGTTTTGCAGGTGTGACCCACTAATTTGATGGTTCCTGGAAGTTGAACCAAATCGGTGTTAGCCTCCCCCGTCAAGCCGGCTCACAATACTCATCATTGAATCCGCGAACCAGGAACATACCAGTAGACTTTTCTCTACCGCGACCATCTCGCACTTTATATCGGGCGTGAGCGCGCTGAGCTACCCGCAATGATTCAGAAAGAAGCTCGAAGGCGCAATACTCGAATCGCTTCGTTTCAACTCCGCTTCGGCAACAACCCGGCAAAGTGTGATCTCCAAATATATGTTCAAAGTTGTCGCTTACCTGTGGATACTTTTGAAAGTAGGTCTTTGCAACCATGTTGCAGGTCTCTCATGTCAGTGTGGAACGCGCCGCCTGAGCGATTCATCATTGATTCAGGCGTACCCAGTGTGTTCAAATGAGATTGCCGAAACGCCATACGGTCCGAAATTAACTCAAAACCTGAACATGAAGTTGTAAGCGTACCTTTTGATTCATATCGAATCCACCTGCGCATACCTGCAATTTCTCATCGGCGCTTTCGCGCGTCGGTACCTATCCTGAGTATCTCTGTTGCTTTGTCAGGCTGTTCGGCGGGCGTGTCGACGTTCGCAGCCATCACCTACTCACCCCTAATAGTGGCACGTTCGCGCGAGGCTAACCACAGCACGACGCACGCCGAATCTCACGTCATCTGTCACTCCCACTCGACAGATCCATAGACTCATCCGCGGGAGGGGGGGGGACTTGAGAGTCGGCGTTCCGAGGACTGTCAAGTCACTTTGTTGAGTTATGCGATTCTCAACTCAGAGCAGCACTCGATTTTCAAACACTCACCAGGGTTTTCTTTTTCTTTTTCTTTTTGGGACTGACGTTCACAGCCAAGACGTCGCCATGTGTCCGAGTGCGGGCTTCCGTCCGTGTCGCGTGGCGCTCCGTTATCGTCGAGTGCGCTTTTCGTCGACGGCGTTTGTTTTGCGTGTCTTCATTCACGCCCCCGCCATCGACATACCTCTTTATCGCCGATTGAATATTTCCGCGATGTTTCTGGCTTTGCATCTACCACAGAATCAAATCCCTATATCCTGAATGCCACGTGGGCGAAGCCACACCAAGGGCGTTGAAACGACGGCAGCGGCCGAAATGACACAGAACTACAGTAATACAACGCCAGGTCTTCGTACTAGTAACGGACCCTAGTATACAGTAATCATTACACTGCCAAGGACACTGAGGCTCCGAATTTCACGCTTCTCCATGGACAAGCTTTTTGCCCTCCTCAACTTTATGCTCGTCTCCGCTCACCTTCCCTGCAAGAATCTTCATTTCCCCTTTAACCATCGTCATCAATCCAGGCTTCTTCTCGGCACCCACGGAGGCCCGTTTACCCGTCCTCGTAGCTGGTGAATCTTCCCCTTGCTGCTGAGCCGCGACCGATGCTCGATACTCAACAACGCTGGCCCCGGGGGGTGGAGGATGCAATTGCGCAGGATGATATTCTCCACCGTAACCTCCTTCAACCTTCCCGGCAGGTGTAGTTCGTATCTCTTCGGCTCCTCCCCCTTGGACATCCTGCGACGGACTCTCTCCCTGACAGAGTTTCTCCGAAGCAAGATTAGATCCTTCAATGTCTTTCTCTGTCCCCATTGGCAGTTTACTCAGTTACGACGTCATAGCTGAAAGGATTTAACGAACCCTCCTGACTCGGTTCTTCAGCACCAGGCGCGGTTCCCGCAATGTCGATAGCAGGAGTAGTTGCCGTCTTCTCTTGTTTGCTTAGGGCTTCCTGGCTCGTTGTCCCACTCGCCTCCCCAACGTCAGGATTAGATCTCGCTGCCACGTTGCTTTCGACAGTTTCTGCTGCTCTCGCTTCCGTACTCTTTGTGGGGACATCCGACTGCTGGGAAGCAACTGTTTCGTCCTTGAAGAGCGCAGCATCTCGAGGTACTTTCGCTTCTTCTTCCTTCTGGGACTCTCGGGGCTATTATGTCCATTGCAGGGAATCAGTGATTCTGATCGCGGATGAGAACTTATCAAAGAGAAAACAAGCACAAAAGGTTCGGGCACCCGGGATGATTAACAAAAGAATGTCAAAATGCGCCAAAAAAGATCTGTACGACAATCAAACCCGGGTCTAGCCAAGCCAATATAACTCGCATGGGTACCCGACATCCCCGAGAGACTTCGTGTGCACCACGCTGATGAGTTCGGAAGAAAAAAGCGTGGATGCGAAATCACGAAGCATGGGGAACACATGCGGTTTCCATCCCGGGTTTAGAGTGAAGATTCTATGACGTCCATTTCCTCGGCGGCGCAACATATTGCCGTAAAGGTCTGTCTCTCTTCCAATACCATGGACCTGGCTCAACCCACTCAGGATAAGGCAAAATGTGTGTACTGATCGTAAAACGCCCGTGGCGAGCATGGCGGAATATTTAAGGAGACTCGCGAACGCCTCGGAGCCCCACAAGGAAATTTGGACATGAAAGGCCAAGAAAAGACGATCGGGCCGTCTCATCCCAAGAAAATTCTTGCTCTTGTAGGAAAGCCAAGCAAGGAATAATGCTTAGCGTGAGACGACCGCCGTATACAAAGCCTGTGAAGGCAGTGCGAGCAGCTTGTTCGACAACGTACCTCGTCGTCCCCACCTGCTGCGGACGGTTTTATCGTGTCTCTCCTTTGTCGAGGAGAAGTGGACCGTCGTTCCTGGACTTTCTCTTGACGCTCGTCCGGTAAAAGAGCAACGCTAGACTCGGAGAGATTCCCCGGAAGTGCACCAACACCGCCAGTGTGCTCTAAAGGTTGAGCACCTTTTAATTCAGTGCTGGGCAACGAAACGTGCGGTTCCTCTTTATTCTCCTCAGAAGCTAATAGTTGTCAGCTCACATGGATACCTCGCAAGGTGGCAACTTACCCAAATACGAGGCTACAGTATCCTTGATGCCCTGAGAAGTGGGAAGGTAGGAAGCTGCAGTGGCGGACGTCTGAGTAGCATATTCAACTATTTTCTCCACCGGCTTAGGCATGTATTGTTTGGCGGTCTGCACGACTGTTTCACCAGTGGATGGTTGGTCCCTCGTGGTGGTCGAATTGGACTCCTTGCTTGGCTGGGCTTGCTGTTTCTCGAGCTCCTTCGGAACCTGAGCTTCCTCCCGTAACTTTTCTTCCGTCATATCACGGACATCTGCCCTCCCTGAAATCTCTGAGAACGTAGCGGGACTGTCCTTTGCGGGACTAGACGTGAGTATAGATTCCGACCATTGCCTAGGGGGCGTTCCAGTTTCGACGGACGGGATTGTAGGGGGCGCAGGCCCACTGGACATTTTCAATGCAACGAAGACGATGACTCGGAAACGGTGACAAAGGATGTGGACACAGAGAGAAACGCTGGCGGGTTTCTGCCAAGTCGACTTTTCACGGTCTGGCATTTTGCATTGGGCTGAGACCAGGTGATGTCATGCCGAACTTTGTTTTTGCACCCTGCCGGTTGAAATTTTCATTTGTTGTTTGTTTGTTTGTTTTTTAAGTCCGACACCACGTTGACAGAGAGTTATCGATGGGATTGGTCGTGTTTTGCGAACAATATTGGATGCTTCACAGTGAAGCCGAAATCGATCTGGCTCAAGATCAAAGTCGAGCTCAGGAAGTGCTTGGAATACTGCGTGCCCCTCTCAGAGGTGACACCAACTTTCGTGCTTCGGACTGTTGATAATGCAGTTGTGCTCTCCCAGCCAATGCGTTATATGAACCATGCACTTAGGATGGGTAGTAACGAATGGCTTCATGGGGAATAACCCCATCTGTATCGCCCTTCTGTTCATCGCACACTGTCGCAGCCTAACAAGTAGGGTGGGTTAACAATGGAATACAATTAACATTAACTGCTTATACTATTTGAACAATCAACGTTTTCTGGCGTAAACACATGTTCACAGCCACACGGTACAAGTTACCGTTTGTTTGGCAACACCCTTGGATTTCAACAATAACAAACACACCCTAACAAGGATTCTGCACACCAGTTTAGGAGGACGCAGCAAGCAGTTTCCGTGCAACGCAAGTTCAGTGTGTACGTATGTTACTATGTACCGTATCCAAAATCCATAGCATTGTTCATTCGTCCTCGTCCGGTGGTCCAGTCCTAGCACAACGTTTTTGCGCTACGACATACAACACAATGCAAAAAACCCTCCTGCGGGATCACAGTTTATGTCACAGAACCATCTAGAACCGTCAGTGAGGGGTCGGCAATGAAAATGTTGTTGCCCTTGACATTGATGAAAGAGTACTGTGAAAAGCGGTCAAGACTCCTGATCACAACGGTAGGGAATGCTGAATGGCATACCGCTACAAGAGCCGCGTCCTGGCCCTTGTTGTAGTTCTGGTAGACGAGATTGACCTGTACAATGATAAGCGTAAATAACGGATAAAGAAACCGCTATACAAACCTCCGACATGAAGGGTCGCAGCCCTGCAGACTCTAGCATCTCCCACCACGACAAAAAGTCCTCAAACCTTTTATCCCATGCATGAATCTCGATCAGGAGCTGACCGAAGGGAACTGGTTCCCCAGACGCGATGTAAGGTTGTAGTATTTGTAAGAGCACCTCGAACTCCCATCCCTCAATATCAATCTTGAGCATATCAATGTATTGATGTTCTGTCGAAAGAATTGTATGTCCATGGTGCAGGTGACTTTGTAAGAAAGACATACTGTTCATGTCAAGGAGTGTCTTGAGGGTATATAGTTTGTGTTCATCGTTCGGATCATGAGCATCAATGTTTGCCAGACCCCATGGGTGGAAGTGGGCGCGGTGGTCGCGTTTGATGCTACCAAACGAGTTGGAACGATAGTCGTAGCCCCAAACTTCACAGTGGCGAGTACGTTCGAGAACCTCGGCCTCAAATGATGTCTCATAGTTCATGCCTGTTCAGTGTCCTCGTTCCAGAGAAGAAACTGAGAAAAGGGTTATTATGCTCACCGAATGTGTATATTAGACAATCTGACTTGTACTGAAGTCGAGAGAGACCACAGGTCCACATGCCTCCATCTCCTAATGACCCAACACGCTCCATTTCATGTGGACATTGAAATGACGGAGGGAAAAAGCTCCCTGGTCGAGAACTTCATAAGCCAATCGTTTAGGAGAACGATCGACCACACAGTAGCACTCACAGACAGTATAGGGTGGCCAAGGTTCCTTGTCTTCCGGAAACCTGAAAGGAATACGTTGGGGCTGTAATGGCAGATAGTAGTGATTGACGTACATGAGAATATCTCGAGCAGTTGGTCCAAACTTCCGTATCATCTCCTTACGATCCCTGACCCCTTTCGAGTAGACCCGCTCAGCTCGCTCAATTCGCGCGGGTAGTTCATTGTCTCGTATTGAAAATTCGTATAAATCGGTCCGAAGCGAAGACTGGTGGGGATTAAGTAGGTATAATGTTGTTAAGATGACCATTGCTACGGAGATGAAATATCGAGGATGTCGCTGCCAGACTAAAGGCATCTTTGAAGTGGACGGGTGACGGCGAGACAAACGATTGACTGAGCGTACGGCTCTGCGTAGTTGATTCGCGTAGAAGGCAACCGTGTGGGGAATAACAATAGCGGGTTGTGTTACAATTTTTAGGAGGTCGGAACGTTGGTCGGTTCTTGCTCCTTGGACTGACAACTATGTTTCAGAGTCTCGCACCAACATATTACGATGACTTACTGCAGTCCTGAATTTTTGTTAATGGTCAGAAGACAATATTAACACGGTAGCGCCCGTTGGTTGTTCATGAGCAAAAGAGACGTGGCATAGCCCGGACTCACAGCCTTGTGAGAAATCGAGAAAATATTGGCTCGTTGGCTAATCAGACAAATGATTTGCAGTGCTATACACATATACACATGGTACACGGGCATCTTTACATATCGCCGGACGAAAGTACTGGTGGCCAAGCCTTTACAAGGTATTTTCCGCCATGATGGTGTTCATTGACTGGAGAAACAGGATGATCCCTGCGACGCTAGAAGTTGGACGTTTTCGTGGTCTCAACAATATCGGGGTTCTTCCCGCACTGTTTGAATCCAATTCTCGACTCCCCAGAATGCAGGTTACCCAATTCCAGCCCCCGGAGCTTGCACCAATGCTAGTTTGCACATATTGCCCATAGTACTGAATGATGAAGCATGTGTCATTCACTGGCCCAATTGGCGTTACGAGGAGCTCCTCCGGCTTTGTAGAATTCCAGGAAACCCGCGTCATGACTCGTCCAATTTTGAAGTGAACGCTCATCATGGAAGATCAATCGATCTTGGGAGTGGGTGTTTCAGTTGCCTCATCGCAGTGGTGGGTATAGCTCCATCGCTCCTTTTCATGCACTGCCTTGTCATACAGGGAAGTTGTTCGTTATGGAAATTCATTCGAACAACGACCTCTACTTGTGATTCGGGTGGGTCCTGTACTCCGTCACTGATCGCCGAAGCCATGTACGGCTGTGGTCGGCAAATCTGTCTTGGCACGCATGGGATACGAGGAGTTTCATCATGTCAGTCTCCATCGCCAACTTTGGTACACACGACTAACATCATGTCTAGATCGTACGATTACGGCGATGTCCCGCCACAAACGAGGCTTGCCTCAAGGCATCTGACGTGGTTCCATGCCTTCCATTCTGTCATCCTCGGCTCAGCGAGAAAAACTGAGGCGGTGAAGCACAGCATTTGCTCACTTTTGGGCCCAAGCCTGCTATTCGGCACCAACAGCCTTGAGGATTCTGGTCTCGGCGCACCAATGAGTCGCTAGGAATGTACAAATGCTACATAAATGTGCGTCACACGTGCGTGTCCCTTGTTATCTGACCCTAACGAAGCGGAGCGGGCTTCCTTTCATTTCGCAGCGCACAACTGCCTCGTGTTGTGAACCTCTATACCACATATAACCCCAACCAATCTCGCGACATTGTCAAACTCATCCCGTTACCCCCACCTTCAGTCAGTGACAACCATGATCCACACATTGCGTTTCGTGTTGTATTGCATCCTGGTACCCTTTCCCCTCGCTCACTCAGACTATGCTCTGTACTCAACCTGGACCGTAGTTTCTTTTCGCAGTTGTGACATTGGCGTTGTCTGCGGTGAGGATACATTACACCACTCACATGCCCTCGTTCGATCCAACGAACTATGGAATTCAGTTTTATGGTAGGGGTCCTGCTCTCGCAAAGTTTTCTACCTCGCTGATTGCAAGTCGTTCCATAAGATCCGGTGGTTGTCGAGCTCTTGGTGACCAGCATCCTTACAATCTTCTGGGCACCATTTGTGTAAGACCGGTCTTGCTCATGGTACACTACCTATCAGCTCACTGTCGAATACAGTGCTCGGACGATCCACAGCAGGCTCGAACACCGCTTCTTCAGCTCCTTCGCAGCGGAGCTTATTGGTCTCTTCATCTTCTTCCTCCTCTGGCTAGTTGGTGCTGCCATTGCCACTGTAAGTAGCCTTGGCATTCTAACCGCCACGCGTGCTAACATTTCTTCGATCTATAGCATACCAGCAACCCTCCAGCAATCAATGTTTACTGGGGAAATCTCTCCTCGTGTTGGTTCTATTGGGAGT
Organism: Rubroboletus satanas; assembly: GCA_038090635.1. Classification (NCBI taxonomy): domain Eukaryota; kingdom Fungi; phylum Basidiomycota; class Agaricomycetes; order Boletales; family Boletaceae; genus Rubroboletus; species Rubroboletus satanas. Next base: position 36,347 of record JBBPNB010000076.1, read on the forward strand.
GCCGAGCCCTTACGGCAATGCTCGCATTCGCATGGATTAGCTGGATTGTTGTGTTTGCATTGTTTGTGACGTCGCTTCTGTTCGCGATTGCAAACAAGGCATTCCGTGATCCTATGCACGGTCGATGGGACCGCCGTGCAACTCAGTATGGCGACACACCTATGCGTGCCTTGCCTTGATCACGAGGTTGGAGCAGAGGAGCGAGGCGCGAGGCACGAAGAAGCATGGAAATGATTTAGATCACAGACACGAGTCCGGTCATACATTAGCAGTACCTCGGACAGGTCGCGAGGACTGCTTCACGTTTCCTATTTATCGTACTATAGATGTTCCACTAGTCAGTCTCCCATCAAGATTGCATCTTGATTGAACTGTGTCTTATTCGATTTATGGATTTTTTTTTTTCGTTGGCAAGATCGATCCCTGTGGAGCGCGTGGGCTTTTCAACAGAATGGAGTTGTGGTCTCGGGAATTCGTCGATCGGGTCCAAGTAAACAGTGGAACATTCAAGTTCAGCTTCATCTCGCCTTGCCCATAACCCTCAGTGATCACCCTGGTGCCACATTCTTGGTGGTTGCGTATGATGAGTCGGTCAGCTCCTGAGATCACCTATTGCCTCATGCCCATGTTGCACTGACTGGCGGTAGCTATCATGTAAGGTCAGCGGATGGGTCGGGGAGACACGATGGGCAAGCGTCGCCGGCGTGGGTCAGAAACCGGGCTCTGGCCGCCGAGCTAGCGCTGGGTCAGGCCGGTCAGGGAGATACCGGTACCACGATGGGTAAGTGTCGCCGGCGAGGGTCAAAAACCGGGTCCGCTTTATAAGTTCTTGCGCTGGTACCTAGTAACACGACCGCGATGGAGGTTACTCCGGGCATGCGCTACGTAGGCTGGTGGACGGTCTCAGCCGTTTTGCCTCTCGTCGGCTTATTTCTTCTTTTGCTAAGACTCCTCGCTTCTGCAGGGATATCCTTATCTGTTTGGGGGTCGATTGCCCTCTTGGCTGTTGCCTCTCTAGCCATCTTAACCGCGTACATCGTCTCCATCGAAATTTCCCAACGTCGCAGGGCTGCAGCGTCGGGGGCGAGACTGATACCTCGGATTCAAGGATACTTGCCCGGAAATGTGGACAAGTTGCTTGACATGATCGGTAGGGCGGAAACCGACTACATAGGTACTAGTTGCAAACCCGTTTTCATCATAATGAGCGCTGACCAGGGATGGCTATCAGGTAACGCCATACTGGAGGAAATGCAATTCCATGGGCCTGTCGTCAACCTCCGATATTTATGGGAGGACCTTTTTATCACAGCTGAACCCCACGACATGAAGGTAAGCTATAGACTTTGCCGAGATGATCGTCTCCTTACAATCAACGATTCATTACCAGACTATTTTGGCCACTGATTTCAACAACTACGTCAAAGGTACGGACTTGCTTAAGCACCGATTTCTGAGTCCCTGTGTAATCTTTCCACAGGCCCCAAGTTCAAGGAAACAGCTGATAGTGTGCTGGGAACGGGTGTCTTTAACTCTGATGGTGAGCTTTCAATCTTGACATTGTCGTACCTCTTCTCTGACGAGCAGGATAGGAGACACATGGAAGTGAGCAAAGTATCTCAACCCAGGGTGTCACTTTCCAACGCTTTCTCAGGCTGCATCGTACTATGGCTCGCCCATTCTTCAACATTGATAAAATCAGTCATTTTGACATCTTTGATCGTCACGCAGAGACTACGGTTTCACTAATGAAAGAGCGGTTCTGTCTTGGTCTCGCAGTAGACTTTCAAGTACGTGCCTAGGCGTACAGCTTCCTAATGTTTTATTCACTCGCACACTAGGATGCCGTCTCCCGTTTCACGCTTGATTCCGCATCCGAATTCTTGTTCGGGCATCGCGTAGACACCTTGGCTGCCGGATTACCATACCCTTACGACTTCACCGGGCCCGGAGTGGCATTCGAAAATTCCAACGTCGCCTTGGACTTTGCAGCCGCATTCACTGCAGCTCAGCATGCCTTGGCACGACGGAACATGGTCGGAGGGACATGGCCACTTTTCGAACTCTTTCGGGATCCTACGCGGAAACCGATGAAGGTTGTCAATGCATTCCTCGACCCGATCTTGAAGGATGCGATAGCAAAGCAGAAAGCATCTCAAGAACTCCCAGATGGAGGCAAAGATACTGAAGATGAAACTCTGCTAGATTGCTTGGTACGGCAAACGACAGGTGCAGATTATCATCTCTTACCATAATGCCCTTACAACTGAACGATGTGACGCCTTAGACATCAAAATTCTGAAAGATCAATCCCTGAACATTTTGTTGGCTGGCCGAGACACGGTGTGTATACTTCATCTTTCTGTTGGATGATGGGATTCACATACCTCAGACCGCCTCGACTTTGACGTCTGCTATTTATTTCATGGCCATGCACCCAGACGTCTTGCGTCGATTGAGAGAAGAAATTTTGGAGAAGGTTGGCCCAACCCGTCGACCGTCCTACGATGATATTCGGGAGATGAAGTTCCTCCGGGCTGTTTTGAATGGTGTGTATAATGAGTGGTAATTCGAAGTGTCAATTGACTTGTCATAGAAACATTGAGACTCTTCCCCGCCGTGTACGTTTGCAAAACACTCTCTTCCATTTTCTGACGCTTGAGCTTGTTTGTGACAATAGGCCGTTCAATCTTCGGTGGGTTTATCGTGCGGTCTCTCCTCATCGGAGCTCTCCTTAGTTGACGTTCTACAGCGAGAGCATCAACGACACCATCTGGCAGTCGTCGGACCCAGATGCAAAGCCGTTCTTTATCCCCGCTGGAACAATGTATGCTTCTAATGCCTCACAACTGCCTGTAACCAATGGATTTCCAGAGTCTCCTATTCAGTCCTATTAATGCATCGGAGGACGGACCTCTGGGGCCCTGACGCATTAGAATTCGATCCCGATCGATTCCTTGACGATCGTCTGCGCAAATACCTTACGCCCAATCCCTTCATATTCCTTCCATTTAACGCAGGTCCGCGTATCTGTCTGGGGCAACAGGTATGTGTCCCTGTGGTGGTCATGCTTGATGGAATTATCGATGACGTGGGTGTTCGCGCCGCAGTTTGCATACAATGAGATGTCGTTCATGTTGATTCGTTTGTTGCAACACTTTTCTTCCATTACACTCTCCCCCGAGTCTCAAAACCCCACCTGTCGCACTCCGGCTGCGTGGGCGGGTGGGGAGGGACGACAGAAGCTTGAGCAGTTCCACCCTAGAAACCACTTGACCTTGTACGCCAAGGTACGGGAGTCACACACTGTCACTTCAACGCCGTTCGTGAATGCTGAATGAGTTGACTACTTACTTCGTAGGGTGGTTTGTGGGTGAAAATGGAACCCACAGAAATTTAGCGAGCTTAAAGGTACATCAGAGAACAGGATGTTCCAGAGGACCGGTTTGTCATTACCTCGGTGTCCTCGGGAATTCATGTGTCTTCGTTCGGGGATTATCGCCGGCCGCCGCAACACATGACCGCTTGTTGTAATGCAAAAAGAACAGTGTAGAGAAATCTGACAAATTGTGAGGGTATTCTGGTCGAGGGAGGATGTATGTATTTGCAGGAATTGAACAGTATGAACCTGATCAAACGTCCTGCGGCTTCTCGGTTCCGAATGTGCGGTAGCGCTTTCTGAACAAATGAATGCGTATTTAGATTTATTGTCTGCGTACCGCAGTGGATTTTGATTGCATGGCTTGATGGGAGCTACTTGTCGGTGTAGCAACAGAAAGTAAGATCTCAGGGCTGTAGAGTGTAGCCATCGGCAGAGTCACCCACCGACTGAGAAACAGTGTCGTATTATGTGGTTCCTATCATATGTACAAATGTCTCGCACGACCCACAGACATGACAGCCCGCGGATAGCACGCCTACATAATACACCTTACACACATGGTCATCACACCTCGAATCCTCGGAGTCGGGCCCCCTTTGAATACAGCCGCTTTTTCAGTATGGGACAGGTCTCATTCCAGTCCAGCTGATGTGCCCAACGTACGCGCCTTGGTGTAGGTACTATCCCCTCTACTCTGTACCCCGGGCGTCCCGAGGTGACCGCTTGAGCTAAGCTTGCTTGGAAGGTCGATGATGGTGGTGAATTCCACGGCATTACTGTCGACGCCAGTGCCACAGTCTTCAGCCAGGTCGATAACGGACTTCCGACACAAGCGATAGACAAACGTGACCAGGACGAGGGCGTTGGACAAGAACAAGGCGAGGGAAGCCTAGTGTATAGGTATCGGAGGGGTTTTATGATAAGTGTCCTTCCCCGAGGTGAAGCACAGGCCATTTTACCTTTAGGTGGCCAATGATAAATGTCTCGTCTGTGGCTGATCTGAAAAGGAGGACAGAATGGAGGATGGTGACTACGGTGATGAGTATGGAGGCGGAAAACGCGGAAATAATGAGGATGCGACGGTCTCGAGAAAGCTTCACGTCTCGGAGAAACCGAATCGGCACGGCTACGAGGACGATATCCGATATAACATCCGCTGTGGAGTTCCGACAAACCATATCAGTTCGAAGTTGATGCGAGTCCGGGGAAGATGAGCAGAGAATCACTCACTGACGAGTTGCGCGATGGCCACAGAGTCTGTGATGAAGCAGAAGTTTACCATACAGATGTAAATTTTCTGGGCTAGCAGTCCCGCCTCCATAGCTACGAACATGCCACCGATACAATAGGCAACGAGCCGTAACTTTCGCGCCGGATTTGCTATCCGAACTATCGAGCACAGAATGCTCATTCGGGCGAACCTATAGTCAAAGATGTAGAGAGTTGGCTCGTGATCCCCTTCTTGCAGCTCTTACCAGAGGACGGAAGTGATGGTCAGCGCAACGATCCAATTTGCTTGGACAGTTATCTGGGGTAGTACATGTGCTGAAAGGACGGTTTTTCAGTCACACAGACGTCGTATGTTAGGGGAACTAACGATTGTTGGGGGCCGTTTGCATCCAAATACTGGCGAGACACCCAATGTCACATATGAGCGCCATGGTGGCCCATGTATCCTCCCACCAAAACTTGGACAAACGCCAGCGATATAGTAGTCGGAATATGGTGGCGAGAATGCCTACGACATGCACGACCGTTGAGGGGACTTTTAATTCACATCAATTTGCGTAGGAAAGAAAAACGAAAGCCGGCTACCCACTTTTCACTGTCAGAGACCAAGGCTGTATCATAGAGCTGCCACCCATGAGATAAAAGTGGTTCGGTGCGTTTAATGTGAGGGATTGTTAAAGGTCGCCAGCGGAAGCATATTATAGCCTAAGGCCCATACTCTGGGATACATACGATTTCTTGAGGGATATTCTCCCTGCATACACGATGACTATCCATTGCAACTTACTCACGCTGTCATGAACTCAGTGATGGCAGATACGTGAGACCCTGTGAACAACTGATAGGCATCCGAGCGATCGTGAAGTAGCATCACATGCCTCTCGAGCACTGGCCGCCCGTTAGACTCCAAATTGGATTGTCTTCCTTTTCTACGAGGCGAACGTGGGTGGCGAAGCCAGCTAGTGTGTTCCGAACACGCTCTTAGCAAAGTTGCCCAAGATTCCGAGTTCTATGTCCGTTGGCCACTTATCTGATAGGACCTCGGCAAGTCTGTGGGGAAACTTAACCTAACGTTATGAGTCCAAGTCCAGTGGCCTCGATACCGTAATCTGCAGGGACAGTGTGTAGGGTCATCGGTTGACGACCCTTTCACTAGGCCTTTGACTCCTGAGAGCTGTTGGAGGACGGTCAGGGCTCAGCAAGAAAGGAAGATAAGGGTGAAAAACAAGTCGACTATACCCCAAACCAGCACAGTTCCTGACCCAGCCGAAGGCAGTACATAACAAAAAGGTGGAGGCTTGCCTCGCCAGGTGCGGTCCCTACGTTCAGGATGTGGCGGCGGAGCCCAGAGTGAGATTCATAATCCTATTTTTTCAATTTATTTGGGCGGTCGGGTCAGGGGCAATTAGCCCATAGACAGTGCTGGCGGGAGAAAAACTGAAGCAGTAACCTGTACCAACAAGTGAGCAACTTTGCCAAGAACCACGGACATGTTGCATCAGCAAATCTACACATTACTGAACTAAACTTATAGCCACTTTCAACTACTTATGGCTTGTTTAAGTAGAGTAGCAGTAAAATGCATAGCAAGTAAATTGCCACTTTTAAAAGCTACATCCATCTCTGGAATGTACTTACCTGTTGCTTATTGGTTTCCTGTGAACTTGTCCAAGTGAGACAACAAGCAGATTGTGATTGATAAGGCACAGAAAAGCAGTAGATTAAGTATGGGTGCCCCAACATGCTGGCTGCCATACAGTAAGTAAGGAAAAAAAGGTGGTAGAATGGAATGGCCAAGATTGCACATTTCAGCAAAATGTAAAAATAAATGGAAAAATGAAACAGAATGACATGGTGCAGCAAGGAGTAGGAATATGGCCAAAAGCGGATATCAAGACCTGGTGGGATGCAAATCAGCATCAGCAAACCAACCCTTATCCTGACAGAGCTGTACAGAACTTACTGTTATGGCTATGTCATCCCCTGACTTGTTTCCTTGGAACAACCTCAACTCACCTTCTCGAATCTTTGAAAGGAACCTCCTCAATGAGTTGTGTGACCTAGGACACAAAGACCTCATGCCGGACGACTTGTGGGACAAGTTCATGTGTTTGGACTATGTTGTGCCTGAGGACGATGGGACTCCCCAGGGAATTCCCAGGGATCATCCCTGATTTCCTTTTATGTCTCATTTCCAATCATTGTATTTCATACGCGGACACATCCCATCTCGGCACCTACCGTAGTTAGGTAATGCCTTGTGTTCTCCTCACCCAGACAGATCTGGATCCCGATCCTGATCTCGATCTTGCTCAATATAGTGCCGCTCTATGTAGGTAGTACAGGCCTCCCCTAAACTACCCAAGTAGTATTTAAGTTCAGACTCTGCTATACTTCCTTTCCCCTTAATCTTGATCTGTGCCATTCATCATAACAGTCTTGATCGCTGCAAAGCCTGATCGCTACTTCACTTCTACAGTATATCACTGCTTCTATCTCCATGTCTTGCGATCAGTCTTAGCCTGAGGTTAACACCCAGTGCCTAAGCCTTTGTCCTAGAAGGATACCATCCCCTAGGCATAGTACCACCCATTGGGAGCCAGTGTGCTCGACCTTCCGGTGAAGGACCACTTCATATGTGGAGTGCTATGTGGACAGCCCCACGTATACGTCAGGCTAGTGTAGGTGCTTCAGAGGGAGAAGGCTAGTACACTAGACCTCCACTGGTCACTGCTCTCGAGCATCCGGTGCTGTCACCTTGGGAGTTCCCATTCTCCCCTAGTGATGTGTTGAGACCAGCCCTCTCAACACTTGTTCTCCAAGCCAATAGGAGACTTCCCCAGCACACCACTGCAGTTGAGATTGTTACAGTCCCGCATAACAAAAGATCAAGATTCTTTCTCGTTGGTGTTACTATTACCCAATGTTCCTCCATTCCGGCTACCAGGGTAGCCATCATTTGTTATCACGCACCGCATCAGTCTTTCTCAGATTCTCACAAGAGATCCTGAAGAAGATGAAGAAGAGAGAGTAGCCAGCCCAGTCAGGTCTACCACTCATTCCCAATTCGCCGCCGTACCTGAACACATGTCATCAAGAAGGATCTCTGGTTCTTCCAGAGCTATCGCTCCCCCACCAGCTCATTACCAACCTCCCCCACCCACCCGCACATCTCCTACCCCTTCCATCTCCTGCGCTTCCTCAGATGGTCCCTCCTATCGATCAGAGACCCCATCAGCCGTTCCTACCCAACTGCCACCATCAGTTGAGGAAGGAGGAGAACCTATCGAAGTAGACTCCCCACTGAGGAAACCCACCCATCCATCTTGACCCCCCGGTAACCCCCCTAGCCCAGGAGGATCAGACCCCTTTCCTTCAGATGATGACAACGATGATGAAGACGACATGACCAGAGAGATTAAAGCCGCCCTCCCAGAGGAGTTCTCGAGAGAGCCCCAGGATGCTTACAGATGGTTACTCACCATGAAGGGCTATTTCGCCCTTCATGAACTGAAGTATACCAACACAGCCAAGACGTACATCTTCCTTAATAGGATGAACAAGGGACAAGGGAAGGTCTTTGCTGAAGCTTGGCTCACCAAGCTAGCTGACCCAGCAGAACTTGGTGTTGATAAAACCCTTGAGAAGATCTATATGGCCTTTGAAACGGCATTTTCCCCTTACGACAGCACAGAGTCAGCATGGGTCAGCCTTGCTACCCTTATGCAGGATACCAGGTCCCCTCAAGGCTTCGAAAAGTTCATTTCAGACTTTTTGGTTCTCGCAGTCTGGTCCGGGCTCAATAAACAAATCCATGTGCTCAAAGAGTGGTTCCTTTGAGGAGTTGATCCCTACATTGCCTTAGAATTAACAAGGATCAAAACCTTCAAGAAAGCCACAGACATGGAATACGTTTATGAAGCCATGGCCGACACAGAATCCAGACAATGAAGAATGAACAGCCTCAAGAAGAGAGCCGCCCCTGCCTACACTACCCAGCATAGACACCACAACCCCAACACTATGCAGGTGGATCGCCTCACCATCTCCCCAGTAGAACAAAGCTGACTCTGTAAAACCAAAGGATGTTTTGTCTGCAAGAAGAAGGGATGTCACTCGAGGAACCACCCTGGGTACCCAGGAAACCCCTCTCCCACACCACCCCAGCCATCGTATTACATGAGAGCCCTCTCCACCACCTCTCCACCATCCAGGGAGCAGCCGACTCCTTCCCAGCCTGATCAGCTGGACCACATGCTTGCCAGTCTTCAGCACAGCAACAGCCAAGGAGAAATCCTCCGCACACTACAGGTCGCTTTTGACCCAAACTGAGATAAGGAAGGACTTTCCTATGATGGGAACATCCAGCAGCCCACGGAATTGCCTGCCGGCCCACAATGGGAACACATTAATGTTCTTGAAACAGAGGAATCCCCTGCAGCTCGGATGAAAGAGACTGAGCCAATCATGAAGGTGTGCTCTTCCAAACCCACTAGTCTGAATTTTTAGCTGGGAGCAATGGACTGACATCATTGCCTCTCTTTACGATTGCACCTGTATTTATTTCTGGAGCAAGGAGTAATTCTATTCAAATCCCACTTCACGTCTGGAAGCAGGATGGCAAAATCATCAGGACTAACACCTTAATCGACAGTGGAGCCACCAGTTGCTTCATAAATTGAACAACCGCGATACAGATGGGACTGCCCATCTATGCCCTAGAAGCACCAATTCTAGCATGGAATGTTGACGGATCCCACAACGTTTCCAGAATCATCAAGTACAAAACCAATGTGGTTTTGGACTACGGAGGACTGAATGAAACACTCAAAGTTCTGCCCATACGTGGCAACTCTGGAAGTGCTTATGAAGCAGAGGGGATGATGGAAAGGGGCTGAGTCCTACTCTCAATGAAGGTTGAACTCTGAGGAGAACACCAAGAGAACTTGACTGAGGTTCTCTGGTGGCGACTTTGGCCTTTATATACTACTGACTAAGTGTACACCTGTGTACGCTACATCAACAATAAGCCTCATGGTGGAGGCATGGATCAGAATGGAAGAGACGGAAATGAAGTACATGCGTGATGCGCCTGGCATCAGAATGGAAGAGAAGCACGTATATGAGGCCAACACATGGTGTGGCAGAATGGAAGCACAAAGGGCACCATGTGTGCAAGTGAAGTGGTGTGACCCATGAAAGGGTGAAAGGAAAAGGGTTCCCAAGGTCATGTGCACCTGAAGATAAGATAAGATAAGAAATGAAAAGTGAAAGTGACAAGTCAAGAAATGATTGTTCGTAACACTACCCCCCTCCTATGGTGCACACTCCGGAGGTGCTGAGACAAATGGAACCTGGAACACATCATATTCATAGGGGTTGTATAGACTGAAGCTGTCAGCAAATAAATTGCGGATATCCACATGAGGGTTCCGTTCATGGAAATGTTTAACTGCGTCCTGCACATTGGCAAGATGGGACTTACGTTCCCATGTGCGTTCTGATTCAGGGTATCCAGCCCAATGGACTAGGTATTCAATACTTCGTCCCTTCTTTCAGCAATTGACAATATAGTCGACTTCAAATTTACCTTCGTGATCCTCTGTAACGTGAACTGGTTCCGGCTGGTCTACTGTCTGACCAGGAAGCCTTTCCAAATACGGCTTGACCCTTGAAATGTTCACAACAGGGTGGATTTTTATAGTGCGAGGAAGCTGCAACTCAACTGCATTGCTTCCCATGGTTTTCGTAATAGAGAAGGGTCCAAGTCATCGCTCGCTTAACTTTTTAGACTGCCGCGTCAAGTGGAGATTATCTGTAGCTAGCCAAACCTTATCCCCTACTGCATATGGGGGGGCCTCAGAGTGGTGTTTATCTGCCTGAACCTTCATGCGGTTCTGAGCCTCTATAATATTATGTTTGATGTCCTGTAATGTCTGCGACATCTTGTCAGCTAAGTCTGTGGCAGCTGGCGCCTTAGAGACATGCTGCTTTACACCCATTCTTGGTGCATAAGACCATGTGACATCAAAGGGGGACTTCTGCGTCAAAGCTTGCTTCTTTGTGTTATAGGAGAACTGGGATAGGGGTAACCATTCGGCCCATTGATCTTGCTTTTCTGTGGTATAGATGCAGAGATACTGCTAGAGATCTCAGTTCATGCACTCTGTCTGACCATCTGTCTGCAGGTGATGTGCGGATGATAATTTAGGTTTAATACTGAGTCACATGCAGAGATCCTTTGTTACAACGCTACCGCTCTCTAGGCGTGAGCCAAGATAGATAACCGTCAAAGAACTAGTAGCGAGCAATCAAAGAGATGCTCGAAGACTCAAGGAGGAGAATACACCAAGAAAGCAGGTATATTGCGTAGAATTAGCTGGGGAGCTAAGTTCTATGCCGAGGGGCTTATATACATTAGAGGCCG